>JAYEPQ010000003.1:73732737-73882737 GCA_036321105.1 Dracaena cambodiana | reverse complement strand
CGCCTCCAGTTTTCCCCAACGGTCAAAATGGATGTTGGGATTTATTTTTTTTGCAATTTATATTTGCAAAAAAAAAAAAAAACCTTTCTTTCCCTAAACTCCTCATCTCCTCAATTTCTATTCTTCACACAAACAAATTTTAATTCTCAAAACTCTTCTTAATTCTCAACTCTCTCAAGTAAGTATCAAGTGATAAAAAAGTTTCAAGCAAGCAAGTCTCAACATCAAAATTCAAGCATGCCTCATTAGCCTCAACTCTAATCTCTCAAGCAAGTTTCTCTACGGTTTTTCGGTTTCCTTCATCTAGTACTCATCTATCTAACTTCTCCGGTGTCTACTGTAGTATCGGAGTCTGCTTTTAGTGCAGTTGATAAAGTGCTCACAGAGTGAAGAAGCTCCATGCAGCAGACACACTGAAGATGTATATTTGCTTGAAAGACTGATTAGACGTATAAGGATAGTTCAGTGAAATAAAATTAGAGACCTCACCAGAAGATGAATGAAAATACACTTTTATTTTTTCTTTTCAAATTATTTGTTGGGATTTTTATGTATTTTTTTTAATTTTTTATGTAATTTTTAACTCATAAATATCTTCAAAAAAATACTAAGAACAAATTGAGGGTGACGATCAGAGTCATCTCCCCTCTCTTTGGGCTTTGTATGATTTCTAAAGAGATTTAAAGAGCAATTAATCAATGTAATAAGATTTAATATAATTAAAAAAAATTTTACTATCGTTTATTCTTATTAGACACAATTAAATTAAACTAACTATTCTCTTAAACTAACTTAATAATAGAATTAATAATTTTAAAAAAATTAAAAAAACGAGCTGGCCCGGTCCGGCCCGGGCACCCGTGCCAACGGGCCGATCCCGGGCCAAGGGTCGAGCGGTCGTGCCGTGCCCCCATCCACTTTCCACCCCTAATCGTTATCAACTCTAATATTTCTGGGAAATTCTATTTGCACACTATTTTAAAACTTGTAAATAATGAGAAATTCTATTTATACACGGAAATTTACTCTCTACGCACAGTTTTAAAACTTATAAATAATTACAAGTTTACTATTTATTTTTTGACTAAATTATCTTTTTAAATCCCAAATAAAGACTTATAATTTAGAACTACGATTCATCGTCTTTCTCCTTTGTTTTTTTTCTAAAATCCTAAAAAATATTTTTAAGTGGAATTTAAGTAAAAAAAATATCTCTCACAAACTCATCGATTTTATTTATTAACCCCTAAAACTTTTACTCTCGCATTCATTAAAAGGTTTGGAAGAATTTTAAATTATTCGTATTCACTGTGACAAGTGAAATTAGGGTTTGGAGTTTGAGTTTAAGTTTTCTATTCAAATAGAAAATTCCAAACATAAAATTGGTATTGGAGAATAAATTTAAGGTACAATTTTAAATTATTCTTAGTTTTTTATGTGTATTTGTTTGCAATTTATTATTACTGATGTTTTTTTTGTTAGGGAGACGTCGACTACTGGTTGGGTTTTAATACCCAGCCAAATGGTTTTTTAGTCAGGTATTAATATCCGCTCAATATATTTTTAGCTTGGAAATTAATATCCGACTCGAAAAATTTTGAAAAAATTTGGGATCGGACGAAATCAGGGAGGGTTAAATTTAGATTTTTTTTTGGGTGTATAGAGTAAATTGGTGGTATTTCAAATGGAACTTTGGGTAAAGATTAATTAGGGCGTCAAGAGTAAATTACAGTGTGTAAATAGAATTTTCCGTAAACAATCATAAGTTTGTCACTTATTTTTTTGACTAAATTACCCTTCGTTCTCATATATTATTAACTCCGTACTCATCTCATCACCACTCCTAAAATTTTATCAAAATTATTTCCCTAAAATAAAAGAAAAAGATAAGAAACAAAGGACATTATCGACACCTCCGTCGGTAACCTGATCAGTGTGCTATGCTTATGCTACTTTAAGAGAGAGGGTTAAAGTTGGAAAAAAAATTCGACACAGAGAGTAAAATATTGGTATTTCAAAATAGGAGTTTGGTGTAAAAAATAACCATGGCGTCAAAAGTAAATTGCTATGTTCAAATAGAATTTCTCATTTTTTTCTCCTTTCTAATCTGTTCTTAAATTCCCATTTTCTCTCATCTATTTATCTATCCACTCTTAAAATTCAATCTTTCTTTACTCTAGAATTCTCAACTCATTTATCGAGATTCAATCTCTATGCTTGTTCTTGATTCTTAAATCTTAGATTCTTAATTCACATCTTTTTCTCAGTCGCTTTAATAAATAATTAATTCCTCTCTCTTTCTCAGTTTTTAAAATAAATAATTTTGCAACTAAAAAAATATTAGATAAAATCAAATAAAATCTCCAATGAAATAATATTTACAATAATCAGAGCTCAAGCTTTACAACTCTCTCATAGTTAGCCCTTCCTATTTTGTTTTTTTAACTTTTCGTTGCACCCTTCGGGCGTCGGGCCCACCAGAAAATATAATCTGGGCTGAGATGGACAAGATAATTCGGTGGAACGGCCTTGGGCCTAGATGACGTGTCGCCGCCCCAATATGGGAGTTTCCAAAGGAGCACACATCTCACCAAAATTTCACTACTGGATAGTGAAATTTTGGTGAGATGTGGCAAAATTAGTGTGCTACTTTGGAAACTCCCCAAAATATCGAGAACGAGCTGAACGGTGGCCATTTTGGCGGGAGATCAAAAGGGTCTTCGCGGGCTTTTTGTCTCCACGTCCGCGACTGCTGACGCCGTTAAGAGTCGATGCAATACGTGACGCCGTTAATGGCATGCAAGAGTATCACTGTATCAGCTCACGCATGCATGCACATGCCATGCATATAATATTTAACTGCCTACATATACACATACTGTGAAAAGAGAAAATGCAAAAAAATTAAAAAAAATAAAAAATAGCAAGCAACGCTTGCATATTAATTTCCTAATATATGTTGAACTTATGATATATACGAATGAATATCATGTATTTCGCCAACGAGACTTGGCTTAGTGACATCACCTCTCTTCAATTTGCAAAAAAATTCGGAGTTCGATTTTCGGTTGGAACTCAATTTGGATAATATTGTCAAAAAATATGTGTGTGTATATATATGAAAAATATAAATGAGCTAACAACTCACACAAGTTATTCGAGCTACAGTTAATTTCCACAATCTCAAATATTTAAAAAATCTCAAATCTCTAAGCTTCACTCATATCCAATTTCTTAGGTTTTAATTTTGATTTGTTCCTCCATCAAGTTGACACAAATTTTAAAAATCAGTAAACAATTTCTATCAACTTGATGAAAATATAAATTAACTTCGAAATTCATGAAATTTAATTTTATTTAAATTAAAAATATAGAAATCCTAATTTTAGAAAAAAAAATTATTGAATTACTGTATTTTAGCTAGTAGCTTACGTAATTTTTTTGAGTTAGCGGCTCACCTACAGTAATCCCATATATATATATATATATATATATATATATATATATATATATATATATATATATATATATATATATATATATACTTCCGTGTTGATATTTTGTTTCATGGAAATTTATATTTTGAATTATGTGACACCTTGCTAAATACAAAGTTTTTGTTGATCAAACTTTATAGAATTCTAAATAATTGGGTATATTATCATTATATATGTTTATTTTATAACTTTAAAAAAAAGGTTTAATAAAGTGATCCTAAAGAGTGATTGTGTTCACGTGCTTGGGATGTGGGTTGGTGGTCTTGGCTTCTCTAGGTCCTCGGATTCGGTCACGAGGGATGCGCGTGACCCTATTAATTAGTTTCCGGTGGTGTGGCTGCTCGTCCGACCCCATCAGTCTCGTCCGACCGTCCTAAATCGAAATTCAATAGAATTTTTTTTTCGACGAGGATCCAAGTCTTCTATTTTCGGATTCAAAACTCTGATTTTTGACCGATTTACCGACTGAATATTCCTAGACGTAGCTTTGAAGTTACCCATATTTGGTTTGTGCATATATATCTAAAAAGAAGCTCTATTATCAAAAAAAATTGTATATTTAGTTTATGTATATTTATACAAATATATTTCTTTCAAAATTTTTTCAAACAAAAGTATGAAATGTAGAGATGTTTTTTTTTTTTTTTTTTTTTGGTATGGAAAGAAACTAAAAAAAGAAAATTTAAGAAAAAATAAAAAATAAAAGTTAAAAATTAAGGAAAATTTTTTTTCTCAAACACTATATACTCTCCTAAAAAAATTGAAAACTAAAACTAAATTATTTTCTTTAGAAAATAAAAAATATAAAAGAATTATAACTTATTTTTTCTTATTTTATTTAAACATTATTTTCATCTACTTTTTTCTTCCAAACCAAATAATGAAAACTAACATCCCGTTTTTTTTTTTCCTTCATTTTCCCTCAAACTAAGCATAGTCTCATCACTTGCTTGATTTCATTTTTGCTCTTTAACAATTAGGTAACAATTATAATTTTTTTTTGTTAGCTATGGTCACATTTTCCTAAGAATAAGAATTTGAGAATTTAAAGGCCAATTTTGACCATTGTATTCTAAATTTTGAATTAAAAATATAAATTTTATATTTCTAATTTAAAATTTTAAATATGATGAACGAAAAGTTAGCTCTTCAACTTATATATTCACATCTCTACATTCATTCACAAGTTAGATAGACTTATATGAATTTTATTGCCTTGATTGATTACAATTTATTATTATCCAAGCTAATTTTATTTCAGTAAAGAAAAAAAAGTCTACACATATTTATTTTTAAAAAGTAAAAAAAAAAATATAATAATGACATCATAAATCTGGCCCATTACCGTACGCATGACGCAACTCTTCACTTTTGTCCTGCCATTCCAATTTCGTTGCCTGCTGTATCCCCACAACGTCAGCGGGCCCCACCATCAGTAATTTCGTTTTATTTTTTATTTTTTTAAACTTCTGTTTTAAAAAGGAAAAAGATTGAGCGAGAGCCAAATTGGGACCAAATCAATCAACGATTCATTTGCATTGGACTCGGGCCGGAACCAATCAAGCTGATCCCGGCGAGTTGAGCGAGCTCGCTTCCTTCGAGCGGTCAACCTCACTAACGGAACTGGTCAAAAGATTGGGGAGTTTCCAAAGGAGCACACCAATTTTCCTCGTGAGCCCATTTTTTAAGGTCCCCAAAAAGTGGGCTCACAAGAAAAATTGGAGTGCTTCTTTGGAAACTCCCAAAGATTGGGCTGTCTTCGTGCGTGATTTCGAGATCCGCAGGTACAGCAGAACGCGCCGGGTTAGGCCTACCGGCTGTCCCCATACGGCGCCGTACGGTGCGGTCGGACAAAAAATAGCACCGAACGAACGCTGTCCTCGAAATTAATGGCAGGGGGGGCAAACTCGACCCGCGCTTGTGACCCCGCTCGATGGGGGTGGTGGGCCCTGGGATTGGCGGGTCCCGCTGCGTTTATTGTGGGTCCACTGTTGAGCGTGGGGCTAATATCTTTGGCGGGAGAAAGAGCCTCGGCGGAGTTTTTGGCGGGAGAGTTTAAGTAAATATACGTGTTATAAACTTTATGTTAAATTTGAAAAAACAATAATAATAATTTACCAAATATGCAATATTTGTAGGTAAATTGAGAAGCTTGTACTGCTAAATTGATAGTTTTGGAGGGGTTTATTTGCTAAACCGCATGTGACAATTACTGTGGAGTTTCCAAAGGAGCATAACACTTTTAATCCCAACAGTAATTAAGTGGGCTCAATACGAACAAAGGTGTGCTCCTTTATAATCTCCCCAATTACTGAAGTGGAGGCGTGATGAGCTGGTGGCTCACGCAACAGTCGCTCTCCCCTTTCTAATTAGCCAATGAGAGCTATCGAACCCGCAATAGAAGTGGTCACAAGTTAGTATTGACAACAAGGGGGAAAAGAACTTCTTCATTGATTGGTTATATACTGTACCTCGAGGGGATTTGTGCTGCGAAAGTTTGTCCAGTCAGTCTTCTTGGTCGTTATATAAGTTGCAAGTAAATCGAAGAAAAAATAACGTCAAATGACAAAAAACATGCTTTAGTTTTGACTCTTTGTACTTAAAAGAGAGACACTCTAATAAATTTGAGAGAGAGAGAGTATTTATAAAAATTTTAGATGGTGAGCTAAAAAAAAGAAACTTGAGAAGAGTTGTTGTGCATGCTAGGAGGTTGTATGTTAGTATAACCCACTATCAGATAGGAAAATAAAAAGTTTATAGGTTTAAATATAAAGTTAGCTAGATCAATCTGTCTATTAGCTTAAGTTTTTGAGTTATATTAGTTCTTAGTTTTGTATTTAAAGCCCATCATACTCTCGGGCAGCCCAAGGTATCAGACTTTAGCTTATAACCAAAGGGGTAGTGAAGCTAATGATTGTGGTAAACCTATAGAGTTGAGATTTCTACCTATCAGTTTAAGTTTTGAGTCAGACTGGTTCACATTTTTGTATTTAAAGCCTATCATACTCCCGAAAGGGCCTGACGTTTCTTCCCAATAACATGACTAGTGCTCTCAAAATAGTTGATTCTAAGAATATTATTCCCTCCAATGATTTTTAGTTTTGTGTGTGTTTGATATGATAATTAATATGAGATTAATTATGATCCAAATAATTATGATTTTGTCTGTCTTATGTCTATCCCACAATTTATCACAACTTAGTTATTCTGCTCTACCTAAACAAATTATAAACTACAGTAAGAGAAAATAAAATCAAACGAAAACTGGTTTTTCCTTGATGTTTGCTCAGTAAAATTTATTTTCTTTTAAATTTTATACCAAACCAAATAATAGAAAAAAAATATTTCTTTTTTTCCCCTCAAACCAACCACAACATAGGTAACAAATGACTTTTTGCTCAGAAAAGAAAAAAACAAACGTTTTTTTTTTTTTTCCCTATAAAATTCTACACATACCACACGATGGTGGTTAAAGAGATTTAGCCCGTTCATCGATCTCGCATGGAGGGAATCGATTGGATTGTGTAGTTTAGGCTAATAACTCGGTCAATCGATGGGAGTTTTTAAAAGGGCACACTATTTTTCCTAGTGAATACACTTTGCGGTTTACCAGACAGTTATTAAGTAGGCTCGCTAGAAAAAATGGTGTGCCCCTTTAGAAACTTCCCAATCCACTTGGTCCTGTGCTGAAAAGATCCGATAACCCGAATCCGGACCGATTCAGAAGCACCATATACGTACATACGTACCGAAAATTCCATACCATGAATACGACCGATGAATCTCAGTTAATTGCTCCACTTTTTTTTTTTTTTTGTTTTTTTAAACGCTAATCCCGTTACGTAAATTAAAAACCCCAAACGTCCGTTCTCCCATTTACTGCCACCGGGCCCCACAATCCGCAGGACTCGGTAAATTCGGAGGCTTGACCGGGCAACATCACGGATGCATGCAGTCATTCTACTCATTTAATGCTCGCTCAGCTTGAGCTTGACCTGCTATAGCAGGTACCAGGTGACACGTCTATATTAGTACTTTTTATACAATTTTTTTTTGTTAATTTAAATTTTTAAATAGAATATTTTTGATACATCTCTAACTGGACATGTTTTTTTTTTTCTTTTCCAATTTGGAAAAAATATATAAGAAGTCCAACTCTCCAGTGGGACTACACAAACATAGGAAACAAATAACTACAATTGATATATTTTACATGAAGAATTAGCGTAACAGGCAATAGTACATTTATATAATATGTAATTGCTAGAAAAATTATTCTAAGGTTCAAAGATTTTAAAAATAAAGACAAATGAGTTGACACCTATATAATTTATGTAGGTATAATTCAAAAAGTAGTTATAATATTTCTTAAAAAATTTCAATCCATACTTCCTTTGTATTTGTATAAGCTTATCAATTTTATTAGAAAATTAATTAAAACGCATAGACCATTGCACGCCCACTCCTTGATCCTTACCGCAAATAAATACCGCTGTCGGAGCCGCAGGGCCCCACACCAGCAAGCCTCATCGCCTGCCACGTCAGCGGTCTGAATCGCTGGTAGCTTCTGAGGAGGCAGGAAACAGACAAAAAGACAAGAAGCTTGGCACCCACGAAAGCCCAAAATAACAACCCACCCCCTCCCCCCGGTAACCGCATCACAAAATGGGCCCCACAGAAGCCGGGCCATCCATGCCCCATGCCATCTTGATGGCCATGGCCATGTCAATGGCATGCATTGCATCCCCCCCCGTCAGTGACTCTAACGGATGCCAGCTCATTTCCATCAATTAATTAAAAAATAAATAATTTAATATTAATACCTCCACTCACCCTCCACCAATTTTTTTGACCGCATGGGAGAAACCGCAAGGACAGTTACTCTGTGTTTTTTACAATGAACCCCTCCATTTTTCACAATTTGTTTTTAATGTAATTAGGTGAAATCGGGACCATTGAATGACGATCCCCTCTCTATCCCTTTAGAGTCTTTATAAACCCCTTTTGCTGCGGCCTCTCACTCTCTTTTTTGGGGTTTTAGATAAAAAGAAGAAGAGGAGACAGAAGCGAAGGTTGAAGAAAGATTGAAAGGGGAGAGAAGAGAGATTTATGTCGGTTGGATCCAACGATCTGTTCTCTTTGCTCGCTGTTTCTGCTGAAAGAAGAAGGTTTGTGAAGATTTCTTGGGATTTGTTGGTGGCTTTGAACTGCTCTCTTCTTTTCTTCTTCGTCTCTTTCTTCTCCGTCTCCTCTTCCTCCTTCGGATCTCGCATGCGACGGACGTTTAAAGGATCGAAGACGGACTCGATGCGATTGAAATCCATAAGGTACTTCTCTTCTTCCCCCAGATTTTGTTGATTTTTTTTAAACTTTATTCTAGGGATTAGAAAAAGACCATTTTTTTGGGTTTTCATTTTATTGTTCCGATTTTCGAGAAATTTGTATCTGGAGATCTAGGGCTTGTTTTTAATGGTATTTGATCTGTTATTTTCTCTCGATTTTTTTTTTGTTGGATGAAATTTTTCTTTGGTTTTGGCATCTTTTTAATTAAAAGAAATTTGTTCATGCAAAGATTGTTTCTTTTTCGCTTTGATTTTGAATTTTTTTTCGCCAGATTTATCCTCTTATGGAAGAAAATCGGACCCAAATATTTTGTTTCATTTATTTTTATTTAATTTTTGCCTAAAAATTTCCTGTCTTGGCAAATTTTTGCAGGCCTGGATTCGGTGTGAGATACTTTGGATTCCTTCATATAGATCGGTGCTTCTTCCTCTTCCTCTTCTTGAGAAGAGCTCTCACCTGACAAAACCCCTATAAACCCCGTTTTATTCGCCAAAAATTCGCCCCCAATTTTGTTTCTTCAATCGATCTCGAGTTCCTTTTCTCTACTAGCGGCCATGCCGGGCCCTCAACGGTTGCTCCTCAACCAGGACAAGATGCGGGGAAAAGTCGGCAGAAAGTCGCCGCTTCCGCCGCCCAAATCATTGTTCGAGCTTACGTTCGGCCAAAAAATCCGAAAAGTTCGGGTTTTATTCGAAGATCCGGATCTAACTGACTCGTCCAGCGATGACGACGAGGAGAGCGTCATCACTCGCAAGCGCAAGAGGGTCGTCACCGAGATATCCATTAGCCCGCTGTACCCGTCTCTCTCCGAGACCTCCAGCACCTCCAAAACCCCCAAATCCAGCAGAGGATCCAAGTCCAACAAGCCCAAGTCGTGCCCCGCATCCAAACCCGCTAACAAGTACAAAGGCGTCCGCCAGCGCAAATGGGGTAAATGGGCCGCCGAGATCCGCGACCCGATAAGAGGGGTCCGGCGCTGGCTGGGCACCTACGAGACCGCGGAGGAGGCCTACGAGGCTTACGTGGCAGCCTCCAACCGCCTCCAGGCCGAGAAGCGGGCAAGGGAGGCCTCCGTAGCCTCCGCCACCTCATCAGTCTCCGAGACTGCAGCCACGTTCTCGGCCCCGTCCCCGTCGTCAGTCCTCGAAGTCGACGGCCAGGACCAGCCGAAGCTGGTGCCCAAGGACGAGAGCCAGCAATTGGAGCCGTGCATTGCAGAGCTTTTCGAACAGAACCCGTTGCAGATACCCGAAATGGACTTTGGGTTCGAGACCGACGCTTTTCTGCTGGGTGACCTCGGCGAGGACTTCGTCGGGCTCGACGACCTGCCGCTGTGGGGGCAGCAGTTTGATGGCGGTGACTTCTCATTCCTGGATCAGTAGAGACCGTAGAGATCTGCCTCTATGATAGCAAAAGTTTTGCAGCCTAGCTAGTTGTGTTATTAAGTTCTTTAATTATTACAAATTATTATGTTATCCATGAAGTGTGTGTATTTAGTGAGGGAGTGTGGTTAACGAGGTGATTAAGGAGTTGGGAGGAGATTAGGGTCTTGGGTTTTTTCTGAGGCTTCTTGATTAAGAGCTCAAGCAGCTGCCCAAGGAGTTTTGTTGTGTTGAGTTATTTATCTTCTCCTAATGAGTTCGAGCGTCTCTCTCTCTCTCTTTGTTTTTAAGGTTATTTATCAATGGAGTTTTCTACTGTTGGTAAGTTTTTTTATAAAAGCGAAGAAACTGTTTGGTTTGTAATTAAGTATGTTTAATGACAATAAATGCTGCTTTAATTGGTGTTTTATTTTCTAGTCATTGGTGATGGACTGATGGCTGGCACTGGCAGTTTGGTTCTGAGTGCTTCGTTGTTTGCATTTTCGATATTTTTCTTTGATTATTGGGAAAGTTTAAGGAAGTTTTGTTCTTTTGAGTGAGTAAACTTTATTATTTGAGCTGATTTTTAAGCTTTATACTGTCTTGTAATCTATTGTAGCTCAGTGCTCGCACACGAGGAGTTTCCGAAGGAGCACACCCTTTTTACTAGTGCGCCTGCATCTATTCTAGCTCCACATATTGGGAAATTCTAAATGCGCACGCATTTTACTTAGTGAGCCAACATCCTATAGTAAAGTGATTTACAGCAACATAGGGGGAAAAAGTGATTTACAGCAACATAGGGGGAAAATGATGATCACTAACTCAAATGTGGTGCGCATTTAGAATTTCCCCACGTATTGGGAAATTCTAAATGGGCATGCATTTTACTTAGTGAGCCCCACATCCTATAGTAAAGTGATTTACAACAACATAGGGGGGAAAATGATGATCACTAACTCAAATGTGGTGCGCATTTAGAATTTCCCCACATATTAAACTAAACAAACATGTCTCATGGAGATCTACAAATCTTGTAATATAGAAGTTAACAAGTTGGTCAATACTTTAATTAGTTGTTTTTAAACAGTGTATCATCATTATATTATATCATAATTTGGGTCTTTGTACAAGTTCGGATTGTTTGTTGTAGATCCTATTCAATCAGTCAATAGCCATCCCAAGTGAAAACAAGAAGGTGGTGATCATCTATCCTTGGACTTGATTAACTTGATGTTGATGATTGGTCTACTAAGCGCTAGTAAATTAATCCCCTTCTTATCGTTAAATTTTCCATTTACTCTTATTTATATATATATATATATATATATATATATATATATATATATATAAACAAATTATTGGCCCATCATAAGGAGTCAAGAAGCCAACTTGGCAAGCAAGGCAGCTCATAGTGCTGTAGTAGTGTTTGATGATTGTTAGAAAAAGCCTTTCTCTGCCTCCCTCTACTGTATTTTCTCACAAACTTTATAACTATTTTATATAAATTTGGTATCGTTATCTATAGGTAATTTATGTTATCGAAAATCAATAATATCAGATATATATAATTGTATAATAATAATAAATTCGGAAATCTGACTGGTAAATTATAAAATATCACTGATATTGATAATATCACAATAATATTATAATTGGTGGTAAATATCTATTGGAATTCAAGGCAGTTATCAGGGAATTTAATTAAAACCTTGACTTAATCATCTTCACCGTGTCACTAACTTGTGCTTGAATGTTAAAAACAAAGTGTTTTTTTTTCTTTTGTGTTTTCAAAATGTGTGTTTTGAAGTGTTTTAGTGATATGTGTTTTCAAGTATTTTGGTCATTAGTTTTGGATGTTCAAAATTGTACTTAGGAGTTTAGTTTTCCCGTCGGTTTTATAAATATGTAAAGACAAATATGCCCAATTAGGAAGAATGAAAGTACATAAGAAATAATTATAAAAAAAAAGAAAAAAAGAGGATATTTTTGAATAAATAATTTACAACACTCTAAAACACCCAGATTTGGGGTGTTCTAAAAAACACTTCAAAACTCCTATTTAAGAGTTTTGGAGTGTTAAAAAAAACTTTAAAATACTTGTCCAAAAACTCATAAGATGAACACTTCATAATACAAATTTTTGGCTTACCCTATACAAATTTTTGGATTAAAAATAAAAATTTCATTTTTGTCATTAAAAATTTTGTATAGGACGGGCTAAAAATTGACCCATGGACATTTTTACCAATGAATTGAAAATCAGGAACTGCATTTTTTCATGGATTGAATCCATGATACAAACTCTTTATTTGAATTGATAAATTTAGTAGATTTAAAGTATTTCTCATAGTAAATAGTAAAATCTCCCAAAAATCCTTGCCCCTTGGGAAAAAAAAAAAATGCCCTAAACAGAAGTAGTCGATGATAAGAATTTAGAATTTCCCTGTTACGAATGAAAACAGAGCAGGTAAAAAGTGGTGAAGTCTCCTGTGAGCTTTCCAGTTTTGCTGAAGGTCCAAGTCTTCCTTGTGTATGTTTTCTTGGTTCGTTTTTGGATGTGTATGTACCTAATTATTGGCCTTTTCACAAAATTTTCTAGTTTTAGACTTTGGCCCATTCTTTTGTTTCTTCACCAAGCTATGGGTCAGGTACTTTACTGTAGGGGCTGAGCATCGGTAGATTCGGGTGGAAAAATCCCAACTGAAAACTGAATCGAATTTTCAAATCCGAAACTGAAACCGATCGAAATCCACTAATAACCGAAACCGAAAATTCGATTTGGTTTGGTCAGTTTTCGATTTTTTGAACCTGCAATCCGCAAGTCCACTAGAATTAAAAAGAAAAAAAGAAATATGCATTGACCCAGTTTTAAAAAACAGAAATCGAATTTGGGGGGGGAGAGAGAGAGAGGGATTGAGTGAAAGGACGGAGAGAGAGACTATATAAGTGAGATTAATGGGTTAATGGGTCGGGTATTCATACAAATTCGGTTTTTTCGGTCTGTTTCGGTTGGCGCTAATGCCACTGAAACCCGACCCAATATCCGAATAAATCTTTGGTTTTTCACCCGAACCAAACCGAAAATTAAACTAACCGAACCGATCGGTTCGGTTCAGATTGTTTAGCGGTTCGGTTCATTTTTTTTGGAAATTTGCTCACCCTTACTTTACTGTGCCTCCTGTAGTTTCTTTCAAAGTTATGTTGTGCTGGATATATTGTGTAGTTGGGACTAGGGATGCTAATAGATGCATCTACCAGCCAATTTTTAATCTTCTCTATATAAAATTTTAAATTAGAAAAACTAAATTACCATCCCTATATGGGACTGGTTCAAATTGGACTCTGAAGAGCTTAGACAGGGTCTAACATATGAAAACCATGCACTTTCAATTACCAAATGGGCTGAATACTTGGCTTTCAAAGGCCCAGTTTTGTCTACAAGGTATCACCAAGTTAAATTGCAATTTTGGGGAGTTTCAAATTTCTAGACTTTAAACCCTCTAAATTACAAAATAAAGAAAATCTAGTCAAAGTGATTTTTTCCACAGTTTTGCAATGAGATAAGAAGAAACTCCATTTTAAAACCTTATAACAAAACTATATCCTTAAGTGAAATTATAATTTTCAGAAACTGAAATTTAAATGTATACAAACCTCTAATTTTGTAAAAATTTAAGTAACATTAGAATCTTCTTGAATTTAATAGCAAAAGTTCATATGCAATTGTAAATTGTGAGGAATATAAACCTTATTTACTAAAATCCGACCAAAATGTTGAACCTCGCAAGATATTATATGATATTGTATAAAATAAAATAAATAATAATAATAAAAAAAGATGAGGAAAACTCGATTTCCATAAAATAGCTTAGCTGCTCTGTTTCCTGTCGGTTGCGGGTCACATTCAATCCGACCCGAACTCTCAAGTGCTGACCAGGCACTAAAGTGGGGCCCCACTGTCAGTCTAATAGAAGTACAGTCATTAGCAGTAACAATTACTAGGGAAATTCTATTTACGCACAACAAATTACTTTTGATGTACATGTTAGTCTTTACAATAACGTTACATTTTGAAACATCACTAATTTACTCTTTATATCTAATTTTATTTTTCAAATTTAACCTTCCTCTCTCTCTCTGTTATATTTTTTTCTATCGCGACTGAGTCCTAAAATTTATTAACTTTCCTTAACAATTCTCAACAAATATTTTTTTAGTTAGATCTTCATGGAGTTCAAAATTTTTCATATGTTTTGTCTGAGTCAGATATATTCATATCCAAACTAATTTTTTCGTGGTCGGATATTAATATACTCAGTCGGAATTAATTTGATCAATTGTTAATATCTGACCAGTGACCGACCGACGTGCCAATAAAAAAATTTAGTAACAATCAACTGCAAACAGTATTAAGAATAATTTTAATTCGTACATGAGACTTGTCTTCCAACACCAATTGTAGGTTTTTTATTTGATTTAAAAAACTAAAACTCTAAGTCCTAATTTCACTTGTCAAAGTGAAATCAAATAATTTAAAATTCTCTATATTTTTCTGAGGAAAGCTAATATAAAATTTTAGAAAGTTAGAAAATTAATAAGTTTGTGGGAGTTGTATTTTTTTAAAATTTAAATAGCACAATTTTTTTTTTGGATTTTAGAGAGAGAACATAGAAGGAAAATGATATCAATATTTTAAATTCTTAAAAAGTTTTAGAGATTTGAGATTTAAAATGATAACTTAACGAGGAAAAAAGTTGGCAAACTTGTAATTATTTGCAAGTTTTAAATAGGTGCTTCAAGAGTAAATTGTAATAGAATTTCCCAAGTTACTAATTAATACTAAAAGTCGATCTTTTACCAATTTAACCTCCGCTTAAGTTTAAGGCCACCGCGTTAATTTCACGTGGCCCAGCGAAGCCGTAGCTCTCTTTCCTTATAAATAGCTGGTCGCCTCCTCCCTCTTCCCTGTCGAATTCTCGAAGGAACCAAGCGAAGCGCTCGAGCACGGTAAGTTCTACCCCTTATAAATTCTTTCTTGCCCTCTACTCTTACTTTATCTATTTTCTTGGTATTTTTGGGTCAATTCCATAATCTCTTTTTTACTAAATTTCTGCTCTAATCGATGATCAGTTAACTGTTTTCTTTGATTAATCTTTACTTTTTATGTTTTTGTAGAGAGAAACAAAGTAAGAAGAGGCGAAGACGAAACCCTAATTACGGAGCTAATTCGGAGTATTAAAACTGCCGCCTTTTCTCTGTTGAATACCCTTAATTTAGGGCTTTGGAGCAAGGCAAGTCTTCTATAGTTTGTCTTTTTTCTTAGTATTTTCTTGATCAAGTCCATAATTGTTTTTCTTCGCTAATTTCTAGCCTAATCAATGTTGTAATCTGATTAACGTTGATTAATTTACTGTTTTCTTTGATTATTCCTTACTTTATTTTTTTTTTTTGGATTTTTGTAGAGAGATAAACAAACAAGAAGATTTGACGACGAAACCCTAATTAAGAATGTCACCTTTCTTATGTTGAATACCCTTAATTTAGGGCTTTGGAATGCTTAAAGGTTTCTTTAGTTTATCTTTGTTTCTCAGTATTTTCTCGATCAATTCCATAATATCTTTTTTCTCTAATTTCTGGCCTAATCAATGTTGTCATTTTTATTAATGTTGATGAATTGACTATATTCATTGAGTACTACTTACAGTTTATGTTTTTGTAGGGAGATAAACAAACAAGAAGAGGGGACGACGAAACCCTAATTGCGGAGTTAATTATGAGTACTAAAACTGTTGCCTCTCCTCTGTTGAATACTCTTAATCTAAGAATTTGGAGTACTTACAATCTTATCTAGTTTGTCTATTTTCTTAGTATTTTTTCGATCAATTCCATAATTTATCTGTCCTAATTTCTGCCCTTCTCAATGTAATTTTGATTAACGTTGATCAATTTACTGTTTTATTTGATTTCTCCTGTTTTTGTAGAGAGATAAACAAACAAGAAGAGGGGAAGACACACCCTATCTACGGAGCCAAAAAATGCAGCCTTTCCTCTGTGAAATGCCTTTAATATAAACTTAAAGATTTATGTTATTTATAAATTTCTGGAGTTTTATTAGGAAATTTCTTTCTTTATTTCCTAATAAAAACTACCAAAAAGTTGGGTCCCGATGTAAGCTATGCAGAACAACTCACTGAACATTCTTTATATCCTTCTTCGTTGGATGGGATGAGAACACAATGTTCTTAATGACAAGTTGTAAGCTTTCCAGCGTTTACTTGGTTTTGTGGCAATTGGATGATTTCTTGGTCGTCTGGAGGTTTTAGAGGCCAAGTTTTTTAACTTTTGATGAACTTCTATACACATCTTTCTGTTCATAAAGAATAATAATATGCCTCTGTAACAGTCCTCTTTAGAAGATGGAGATCCAGAGTAGTTAGATTGAGACATTGTGTATCCTGCAAGCAAAAATAACAGTATAGTGAAGAGAAGAGAGGATAAGAGAAGAATAGAGAAGTTCAGAGAAGAAGATAGAGAGAGAGATGATGAGAAAGAAGGAGAGAGGAGAGTGGATTGGGGACGATGGCAGAGAGAAAATCGTATTAATCAGCTTAAAGGGTTATAATTTCTCCGCAAGAAGTTATATATGTTTGCCCCTGCATCCCCACCATTGAGATTGCCTTCCTCTCTACAACAATTGGATCCAACGGCTATGCTTGCATCAATAGGTATCATGTAATGGGCCTATTTTCCTATGCTGCGAAGATATGCAATGAAAAGGTATGATTCATAGGCTGGGCCCTAACAATCCTCCATTCTTGAGAGACAACTTCATCCTTGAAGTTGAATGACGGAGACCTTGCTGTGAACTCATGATAGTCCTCCCAAGCAGTATCTGAATCATCGACTCCCTTCCATTTCGTGAGAATTTAGGCTCTCTCTGATAGCAGCAGGTTGTTAACTTTTTTCCGACTTTGGCCATAACCTTGGCCAACACCTTGCAAAGACTGTAATACCTTATTGTAGCGTTCAAAACTTCAGTCCTGATCTTGTCAGAGCACGTCATTGCAAGAGTCCAAGCTATCACATTATGTCTACTTAAAACTTCTCTTGAACCCTTCATTAATTCACTTCCCTCTCAAATACCACAGTTCACAGCAAGGCAACATGTTTCATCAAGCATACCTTTTAGCATTTCCAATCCTTCCAATAAGGACCTTACAACTTGAGAAGTAACTGTGTTACAATCATGATGAATCAAGGAAAGGTAAATAGCAGCTGGAATCAAATTTCAACTAGAAGAATCAAATTTCTCCCAGCTCCTCCTAGACCATTTGACCAGTTGAGCTTAATCTCCTCGGACATGACAAATTGCAATAATTGAGAAGCTATATTTGTGATGGATTCCCTTATCTCAAGACCCGCATCCTGGATCAGATTTCCCGTGCTAACCACCATAGAGTAATGCTCATTTTCATTAAATAGGGTCACTTCATGACTGTTATTGCAGAAAAGGCTCTTATGATGCTTGATATGTGCAGTTCTTACTGGAGCAATGATGCATTTGCATGAAACCATGGTTCACGCAACTTGCAACACTTCAAGAACTCATCATTTTGCTTGGTAATCCGGACCACTTCTTCAACCACAAGATATGACCACTTCTTCAACCACAAGATACACCATATTGAGTCATGTAAAAATTACATTCCAAGTTATTGCGGCATTTTGCTGGAACATGTGGAGAGAACGAAATGATAGATTATTTAGTGCAAATCCCATACCATTGAATTTTGTGTGCGACTCATTGTTCATGATATTATTATTTGGACAGGTACACATTCGAATGAGGAAAGACTTCACCTATCCAGTGGCTCCTCGGGAGAAGATATGGAGGTCATGCCGTCAGATGAGACGTAGGGACCTATGCCAGAGTTGCGAGGACGGATGGACTCATCACGAAATGGCTGTCTCGCTAGATCACTGTACTTTTATTTTATTTTGTTTATTTGCTTTCTTTGTCTTGTAAACTTATTATTGGGTCACTTCCCTAGTGGACCCTGACTACCTTTGTTCTGTTATTTTCTCTTTAATGGAACGCGGAGGGAAACATCCCGCCGTTTTATCGTCAAAAAAAAAAATTACATTCCAAGAAACAACAGTTCCCATGATCATTCAATCAAATACCTTGCGTGCAATCTCCATTCTGTTCGAATTTGCATGCATAGAAATCAATTCGTTCATGCCTATCAAAGCAGAACCAAGCAACAGTCTAACAAATGCCCATGTATCTTTAAATAGATCACTTACGAAACCAGTCAATTTTTCCTTGCACCCGCCAGTGATATACACCACTAGAGGCATATCCATCCTCCACATTGAGACATGATAGGTAGTTGCAGTCTCTGGCATGCCCCATGGTTGGTGCCAACCAAACATATAGAGGAAAAGCCGAGGGATGGAAATATGGAACATTAGACTAAGCAAATTGCTGAGGTCCGCATCAAACGCTTCTCGATAAAGTGCCTCCCATGCACTCCCCATGCCAGTGAAGGTGTACAGTTGAAAATAAATGTTAGATTTCAAGCCAAAGGTACTTCTTTGAAACAATAATTCATTTCCTAAAAAAGAGGTGTTGTGCATCACAGTAAAATACCCACCAAGATCAAATGGAATTTCCATTAAATTCATGTAAAGATCATTCCATAGGACTGAATTTAGTGAATCAATATCCCTCCTCTGCATTAAATCAAATACCATCATCGCATAACAGAGATGATCAGCCCTCACATACCTATCTATCAGTCCATTGATGATGAAGAGGTCTTTGTGGGGAATTTCGCCGAACATCTTGTGAGTAGTGTTGGTGATAAAGAGGTTCTTATGGAAAATTTCGTCAAACACCTTGTGGACAGTGTTGATGATGAAAAGGTTCTTGTGGTGAATTTCATTGAACATCTTGCAGGTGGTGTCGAGATACCTGTGGTTGGAACAAAGAGCGAGATTGGTTGCGAGTAAGTTGTTGAGGGTGTAGAATTTTTCTTCAGAGGGTGTAGAATTTTTCTTCAGAGTGTAAGTCAATACTTAGAGTTTTGATTTCTTTATCCCTTTATTCATTTATCATCTCAACTACTTCTTCTTCAATCGAGTCTCCATCTACATGCCCCATATCTCTCTCATCATAATCCACCACAGTCTCTTCTTCGTACCAAGAGACTTAACAGAGCCACTGGCCATAGATTCCTCAATCAAGGGCCTCCTCTCTATGATCTTGTTATTTTCCACCTTGACGAGCAAGGGGTCATTGTAGATCTGTCCAAGGGAGTGGTTGCTGGTGAGGTAATCAACGTCGAAGTGGGGTTGGGGTGAGGGAATAGCCTCCGTCCTCGGATTTGGATAAAAGTTGAACAACAAACTCTTGATTTCCCCGTGATCCTTTCTCTCCTTAGCCCTCATCTCCCTCAAGTCTTCAGCTAGTGAGCGAAGCTGGAGAATTACTTTCAACATCTCATGAGTGAGCATAGGGATGGAAGACTTGAATCTCTCTGGAATTGAATTGAATTCAGAGTTGGCTCTGATACTATTGTTTCAGAAGATAGAGATCCAGAGTACTTAGATTGAGACATTGTGTATCCTGCACCAAAAAGAGTTAGCAAAAATAACAGTATATTGCTTGATAGGAGTGAGCGGAGAAGGATCATTCATATAATCGTTATTCACTTTTTGTCATATATTCCACCCAAGTATTTGAGATAAAAGGCTTATTTGTTGTTGTATAACACTCTTCATCTTAATGATAAATGCATGCGACTCTATGGATCATTTCTAAATCAAGTTTCTCATAATTAAATATCTATCTAAAACTTTGGGATTTATATTACTAAATAAAATTAATAGATTAATAAAATGTTAAATTAGGATAATTATTAGAATCAATTTCTGCGGGTGTTACACACAAGACTGTACGTGGTAGGCCTCTCCATTTTGATCCCTCAAGAAATCTGTTGTGATACGGTCAATTCTCTCTCAACCACTTGGGGAACAAGAAGAAAGAAAGTAGGTCTGTAGTGTCGCAAAGAAGACCACATTTAATAGCTTGATTCTCCCACCCAAGGAGAGGCACTTACCTCTCCAATCATCTAACATCTTTTCAAATTTATCAAAGAATGGGGACAGTCCTGTCTCAATAAGTATTCAAGTCTAACCAGGATTCCCAATTCGTTGATAAGAAAAGACCCCAATCTACATCCCAAAAAATCGAGAGCAAGTTTAGGCATAATGTTCTCTTGAAGTTGTAGAGCCCCTTATTGAGATTTCTAGTATTTTTAGCAGAGCTAGATGTGGAGAAATGACAATCTTCTCCGATTGTAATATTTTTATTTTACATGAGACTTCCTGATATCTACGATCCATTTCGAGTCCTTTTATCACAGTAGGTAGATATACATGAGATTGAACTTATAATGGGGGCAAGATAAAACAAAGCTCATTCAACGATACATACGTCATGACAAGTACCTATTCGTTATTTAGTTGGTTGTTACTAGTATTATCTATGTCTGTCACTAATATTATCTATGCCTTTCAGAGTTATCATCGATCACAATTGATCCATCACGAAGACCGCTTCCCACCTCCTTCACCTTGGCTTAGAGTAGAAAAGTGTGTGTCAGTTCCACAACTACCACCACATCAGATTGAGATGCTTCTTTGAGAATACTAATAAGCTCAACTCAAATATGCATGACATTTATTATTGCCACATTCGCCGAAGATAAATGTTCTCAAACGAGGGAGATTTTCTTTTCCTACTCAAACGTACATTTTGACAACATTACTCAAATTTAGTCTCCACCAGAAGTTGTACTCATAACTTTTCACATACTGGAAAGTGGTTTATAAATAATCATGTATGAATTATTGAAGAGAACAATGAGATATTGAAAATTAAAATTCTCTTTTGGTTTTAGAATGGAGATTTGCTAATAGCTTCCGAATCTCTCGTCATGTTGATTCATTGAAGGGCTCAGTGACATTACATTCTTAAAATGATTGCATGAGAAACATACACAAACATACACACATACGGCGCACACAAAACAGATAAACATAACAATCAACAACCACACGTTCAATGTATATATAGAATTAGTGCAACCAATGCCATGCATGGCCATGCGTGGTTCTAATTACACAAAGTTACAGCCACACTAAAGATTGGGTTACATGGGAATGTATACTTTCGTCTTCTGAGTAATTTTCTTAACATAGTTTCTATGTGTAACATACATTAACTGTTTTCTTAACATAGTTTCTATGTGTAACATACACTAACTGTTAGAAGATTTTTAGAACCTTAATACATGCATACTTAACTCCAGAAGAAATGTTTCCACCTTGACACCAATCCTGTTTAGCTCTCTTGTGCAGGCCTCTTATCCTTGTCCTGACATGAAAAAGGTACACTTTGAGCTACACAGTGTAACAACCACTTTTTTTATGCATTTTTTTTTTTACTTCTTCTAAAAAAATAAAATTTGGAAATAAAATAAAGGTTTTTTTTTTTTTTATGAAATCATATCTAATGTGATGAGGATTTAGAAAAGTGGTTGAGTCTAAACCAAATTTTTAGATTTGCCCCTATCTAGAAATTAGTTATTTGAATCCCAACTAATAAAATTCTATCTTAACTATCTAACTTTCTATAATTAAATAAAAATAAAATCCCCTCCTCCCTTCTAAAACACAGAGAATTTCAGAACGTACGGGAGAAAGAGAGAAAGGAAGGAAGAGAGTCGGGCAAAGTCTTTTATACTTCATGTTTTATTTAATTAAATGTATATATATATTATATTGTTCACTTAGGTCAGAACTAATCATAAAACAACTACGGTAGCCATCATGATTTTTGCAAAATACTGTATGCATAAGAAACAATAAACTAGATGACGTTGTAATTTAATGTGAAAAATATTTTGCTTAGACCAAGGAAAAGTTGATATTTGATTAGGGAACCAAGACTTAGCCTTTTCCTGATGGATTCAAATCAAAAGTCTCTGCAATGTGCAAGCTACTAACAAGCAGGCTTTACTACTCCATGGTGATGGCACGAAACACTGAGCGAAGGCGCAAGCATACCAAATTTAAATTTGTGAGCAAATAATAATAATAATGATAATAGTTAATGAAGTCCCAACTCTGGTGCTTGCATGGAAAGACCACGCATGAATGTTTGGGATTCTTGAGTTGTGAATCACCTGAACAAAAGCTAAATTCTGTGGAAAAAAAAAGAAAGAAACTTGAAAGGGCACAAAAAAGTGAGTGAGAGAAAATGGGAAAAAGAAAATTTAAGTGTGTTCACAGGTTACTCATTGCTTAGGATTAGGTTGTTCTTTGGTGCTGCTCTCTGTTGGGCTTGTTTAATGTTCCTTCCTAACTCAGAAGCCCGAAAACGAGCCTTTAAGTTGGCCACATGAATCATCTCCCAACCAGCCCTATTAAGGGCTATCTCCTATTTTGTTTTAATTATTGTTTTAGTACATTTTACACTAAGATCCGTAGACTTTCTCTCTTTTATTCGAATAATTACACGCGCGCGCACACCTCTCAAAACTTATTCCGTTATTATTTTTCTTTAAGTCTCTGTAAAGATCTGGACTATCTCACTACAATGGTGAAAGAAAAAAATGTGCTCCGTTAGATCTTGTCCAATCACCTTTGCACGGTTTGAAACTTTAGCCATCTGCAGAATACATGATACAAAATCCCCTCCACTCTAGGGCCGGTCCATACTCTAGACTACTAAGACAATGACCTTATGCGTCATTTTTTTTTAAGAAAGGTACCAATTTACTTTCTTTAATTTTTCCAAGTCCAGTTTTTTTAGAAAGGCTGAATATGCCTAATAGGTCTTATAATTTTATAAGTTTTTAATTTTAATTAAATGGTTCAGCTTCTTATTTTTTTCTGACATTCTTGTCTATTTCCAATCCATTTTGATCGTTATCAATTTTATTTATTTATTTCTTTTCGATTCGCTAGGAAATTCCTATTTTTTTCTCTGTTTACATGTTCTCAAAACTCAATCTTACTCTAGAATTCTCAACTTAATTATTAAAATTTAATCTCTCTACTCCTTCTAAATTTTTGAATATCATATTCTTGATCTTTTTCTTTCCCTCTTTATAGGGGTGAGCATTTTACCGACAAAACCGAAAAACCCGACAAACCGATCCGACCCGAACCGACCGGGTCAGTTACTTCGTTTATCGGGTCGGGTCGGTTCAAAAACCGAACTTTTAAGCGGTTACCGGGTCGGTTTTCGGTGGCGAAATAGCCAACCAAAACCGACCGAAATAACCGAACTCCCTATCCCAACGTACCCGTTAACCCATTAACCCAATACCCAATTAACTACCTCTATGGCTCTATCTAGGGCTCGAGACTTCAGTCGATCCCTCGCCCGAGACTCTCTGCCCTAGCCCAAATCCCAAATCCCTAGCCCTAGCCCGCCCCTCTGCCCCTCGCCCGAATCTCCGGAGCCCGATCGGCGATCGCCACTCTCTCCGTCGCCCCTCTGACCCTCTGCCCCTTGCCCGAATCCTCCGCCTCCACCTTTGCTTCCGCTTTAGGCCCTCAACCTCTGGCTCTCTGCAGCTCCGAAGGTACGAATCTGTCGCTCGACTCGCTCCAGTCTCCTTTTTGTTTATGAAATCGATAGTTTGATGATTTGATCAAACTATCATCAAATACTAATTAAAGTAATCGTATCGCAATCTAGAGTTAATCTACTAATTTCTCTTTCTTGTGTCTATCAGTCTATGCAAATTTCTCTTCATATGTTTTTTCATTCTAATATTAAACAATAACATCTTGGTTAATGATTAAGGTCATGGTTAATGATTAGACTGTGTTGAATGATACTAATGTAGTGTTTAGACTGTGTTGAATCAAATTAGATTGTGTTGAATCATACTAATGCAGTGTTTAGACTGGTTAATGATTAATGCAGTGTTGAATCAAATACTAATGCAGTGTTTAGACTGTGTTGAATGATTTAGGTCATGGTTAATGATTAATCTTCTTGTGTTAATGATTAATGATTAATGATTAATGTTTCATGTGTTAATGATTAATGGTTAATAATTAATGATTAATGTTTCATAGACTGTGTTTAGACTGTGTTGACTGTGTTTAGGTAAGAGACTGTTCTAGGTCATGATTAATATTAGAATGATTTATTTTCATGTGTTTGCAAAGGGACTCTTCATGTTTTCACTTCATGATTTCATAGAGTGAGAGTGGTATGCAAAGATTAGTTTTTGAAGATATTAGAATGATTTCTCTTCATGTGTAATATGTTGTTCCCATAATCTTAGTTTTTTGAAGATATTAGAATGATTTTTCTTTTATTATTTTTTTAGATGGCTGAAAGTCGTGTTGGTCAGACAAACCCACATGAAATTGTTAATGTAAATGAAGCTGCTACAAATCAAACCAGTGATGCTCCACCAACAGATCCAACTCCAGCACAAACAAATACTAGCGGTTCTGTTGGAACTGGAGCATCTGGAACAAAAAAAAGGAAGGGAATATCTTCCAGGTCTGATGTGTGAGATCATTTTATTAAGTGGGATCAAGAAACTGATGATATGCGAGAAGAAGGAGATGAGACTTTTGATGGGGACGAATACCGATGCAGGTATTGTAGAAAAGGCTATAGCTGTAATACCAAGAAAAATAGCACATCGTCCCTTAGAAATCATGCTAACAATTGTAAAGAAAATCCCCACAATAAAGACACATGCCAAGCACAGTTAAGTCTCCAACTAAGTAGAGATGATAGTAGGGTAGAAACTGTGATTACCTGGAAATATGATGAGAAGGCCATCATAGTGACATTATCTAAAATGATAATTTTAGATGAATTGCCTTCAAGTTTGTGGAAGGTATTAGGTTTAGGCTTTTTATGGTCATTGCATGTCCCAGATTTACAATCCCATCTAGGTGGACGATAGGAAGAGACATCTATCAATTATACCTAGACGAGAAGATTGCATTAAAAAAATATCTATCAGAGACATCCCACTATGTTTGCCTCACTACTGACACATGGACTTCTGTTCAAAAGATTAATTACATGTGCATTACTGTGCATTGGATTGCAAATGACTAGAATCTTCACAAGAGAATTATCAATTTTTGTCCTATTATAAGCCACCGAGGTGAAGTTCTTGAAACCACTCTTGAGGCGTTTTTACATGAGTGGGGAATTGAGCGAGTGTTGACAATTACAGTTGATAATGTTAGCTCCAATGATAAAAATGATTCAACACTTGAAGAGAATAATTGTAAATTGGAATGGTAAGTATGGTACATTCTTAGGAGGTGAATATCTTCACGTACGATGTGTTGCACACATTATGAATTTTGTTGTGCAGGATGATCTACGTGCAAATATTGAACCCATTTTAAGGGTTCGAAGTGATATAAAGTATGTGCAACAATCATCTTCAGGGTGGGCAAAATGGAAGAGCTGTGTTGAGAAAGAAAAAATAGCAGTTGAGACAGGAATGTGTTTGGATGTACAGACACGGTGAAACTCAACATACTTGGTGTTACAGGTAGCTAAAAAATGCCAATCTGCTTTTTACCAGTTTGAGCTAGATGACTCTTTATTCAGACAAGAAGTTGGAGGTGATGATGAGAAGGGCATGTCAGATGAAGATGATGGGATTGTATTGGCCGATTATGCCGGTTTTTGCAAACTTTTTATGACTTGACTTTGAGGGTGTCAGGAACTTTATATGTAACATCTAATATTTTTCTTCATCAGATCACAAATGTTGAAGGTGAGCTAAATGAGGCTATGATAAGTGATGATATCATTGCTTGTGAGATGGCTCATAGGATGAAGGAGAAGTATGATAAGTATTGGAGAAACTGTGAGAAGGTGAACTTGTTGATATTTATGCCGTTGATTCTTGACTTTCGATTCAAGCTAGACTTTGCACAGTACGTGATACGAGAGATGTTCAGATCTCAAGGTGAGAATGGCCGTGCAATGCCATCAAAATTGGAGAGAACTCTCAGAGTTTTGTTCAATGAGTACAAAGCTATATATGATAAGGAAAATGACATTAGAGATGATATACAACAAGTAAGACCGTCACAATCTTCAACGGTTCGGGACAGTAGTACAGTAAAGAACTATCGCATGTTGGATAAGTTCTATGTACAGAGTTCTTCGATGTATGTCATATCAACTCAAAGTGAATTGGATAAGTATTTGAATGAGGCCAAGGATGTGCCAATTATCAGCGAGGACATGGCAACTTTTCTTATTCTAGACTTCTAGAAGGTTAATAGTGGAAGATTTCCAATATTATCAAGAATGGCTCGAAATGTGTTGGCCATTCCAATATCCACAGTTGCTTCGGAATCGGCGTTCAGCACGGGTGGGAGAGTTCTTGATGCATTTCGGAGCTCACTCTCGATCAAATCCGTCCAGTGTCTCATTTGTTCTCAGGATTAGTTTTGAGGACAATTGAGAGTTCCAATGGTCAGTATTGAAGAAGATCTGTGTGACGTTGAGAAGCTTGATCAAGGTAATAGTCTATTCATATCATTTATTATATTCACGATTTCTAATTCTAATTAGCTTTATTTCCTTCTAGAATTGGATGATAGGTCTACGGATTCGGTTATCACCAAGCTATGATGCCCCGTGTATATGTCGAAGGTGCGTATCTTTATTTATTTTTTTATAATGCACTCACACAGAGCTCAGGCTCTCTGCAGAGCACCTGAGCTCTGTGTGCACAGTGTGCACACAGAGCTCAGGTGCTCTCTGCAGAGAGCCTGAGCTCTGTTTGCACAGAGAGTACCTGTGCACACAGAGCCTCAGGAGCTCTGTGTGCACATAGAGCACACAGAGCTCAGGAGCTCTATGCAGAGAGCGCTGTGTGCAGTTCAAGTCTTAGTACATAGAGCTTTTTGTGCAGTTCATTTACTAACTAATTTATTTTTTTCATGTTAAGCAGATTAATACAACTTCAAGTTTTCAGTGCATGATGGGATCATGGGACTCTGGACTCTGGACTCTGGAGCATATATTTTAGTCCTTTTGTATTTGAATTTGAAAAACAATATGTTAAGTTTAAATTTGTGATCATGTTATGTAATTTAAATTGCTATTTTATTTCTGTTTGTAAGTTGTTTGTAAGTTGTTTGTAACTACTTATTTGTAAGTTGTTTGATGCTACTTGTTTGTAACTTGAAAGTTGTAACTTGCTAGTTAGTTGCTATATTATTTTAGTTTTGTTATGTTATTTTGTTTGTTGCTACTTGTTTGTTTGTAAGTTGTAACTTGCTAGTTAGTTGCTACATTATTTTAGCTGTGTTATGCTATTTTGTTTGATATTTATAATTGCTAAATTATTTCTATTATTTTGCTCCAGGTGTTACAGGATTTGTTATATTTATTAATTTTAAACTGGGCCAAATTCTGTTTTTTTTTGTTTTTTTTTAAACTGGACCGAAATATTTTTTTGTTAAATAAATTATGCTCTTGGACCGAAGCCTACAAACCTGATAACCGACCGAAAACCGAACCGAACCGAAATTTTGGTTCGGTTTTCGGTTTCCAAATGAATTCGGTTGGTTCGATTTCGGTTATAGAAGTTCGGTTGTTGGTTGGGTGTTTTTTCAAAAAACCGAACCGAACCGACCGATACTCACCCCTACCTCTTTATTAGGCTCTCTCCCTCTAATAAATAATTTTATAGTTCAATAAACTAAAAAATCAAATGAGATCTCTAGCAAAAATAATATTATAAAGCCTTGTTCAAAGTTTTGCCTTTTGGCTTCAACTTCTCATGGTACGGTTCTGCCTCCTTTCAAAAAAAACCCGTCACCTCTCCCTGCCTTCCCTTGCTTCCCTCTTCTATGGCCACCCCCTCATAAATGCCCATGTTGATAGAAACTCTTGATTTGGTTGTGGGTGTCAACAGCTAAATAGTAACCCAATCCAACGTTTATCCCAACTAAAGATTGTCATCGTAGGCAAAAAATGTAACTCGATACAAATTTTCAAAATTCTTTTGGCAGCAATTCTAAATGCGCCCCGCTTGTTTCGGAATGAGCTCACCAAGTATGACCACTTAAAAAATTCAAAAACAATGTGTTTTACTAAGTACACCCATCACGCATTTACATTATACTCTTGCTCTCTCCTATTTCTCTTCTCCCTTTTCCTCTTCCCTCTCACGTCTCGCCCTCTCATCGG
The DNA here is from genome assembly GCA_036321105.1 of Dracaena cambodiana. NCBI lineage: Eukaryota > Viridiplantae > Streptophyta > Magnoliopsida > Asparagales > Asparagaceae > Dracaena > Dracaena cambodiana. Next base: position 73,854,250 of record JAYEPQ010000003.1, on the reverse strand, counting down.
TGTGAATAAAAAAAGTTCACCCCGCCTCCTTTTGCGAGCGCCACCCTCACTCCCGCTAGCCCCGCTCGTGCTCTCGCCAGCTTGCCCTTACTCTCGTTAATATAAAAAGGAAAATTGAAATTTGTGCCGTACGAATATTAAATTCCAAATAATATTATTCGGATTTTAAAATCCAAATAACTCAAGGAGAAAAAGTCCAACTTCAGCTATCCTTATTTTAATACCTGGACAAAATAATATATATTTTTTTAAAATAGAGTTAAAATTAATGAAAGAAGAGGGTAATTTAGTTTAAAAAAATAAAATAACAAACTTATAATTACTTAAAATTTGATAGTTATAATTACTTAAAATTTGATAGGTGGGCTAACTCGAAGAATGGTGGGTCCAATGAATTTCCCATCTTTTGAGGATGTAAATGAGCACACCACTCGACTTAGAGAGCACTATCGAAAGTGTAAAAAAATTACAACTTTACCAATTTTTTTTAGTGATCTTGTTTTTTTGGCCCTGGTCATGAATGAGTTCTCGAATGATATTAGAACCGACCGAATTGTTTGAAAACCGTTTAGGGACTAAACCTTGATGCGGAAATGTGTGCTCATTTAGAGTTCCTCATCTTTTGGTTGACTGTTGACAGAAACACTATTTACGATTTTACCCTTGACTTCGTTTTAAAGTTCACGCGATTATAGGAAAACCCGTGCGGGCTCCGTATGTAATCACCCAAACAAAAAGATAAGGCCCATGACAGCCCTCCTTAAATAGGGAACTTCTAAAGGGGCACAAGATTTTTCCTAGTGAGCCCAGATTTCCTAGTGAGCCCAGTTTAAGTTAAGAAAAGGGAAGAATTTCTTAGTGAGCCCATATTTATTCCCAAAATACCCTTCACCTATATCTCTCATCTCACTCTCTCTCCTCACTTCATCTCCACCGCCCTCTCCCTGCTCTCCTCTCTTCTCCTTCCCAAACCCACCCCCCCGCCGCTCTCTTCTCCTTCCCAAACCCCCCCCCCCCGCCGCTCTCTTCTCCTTCCCAACCCCCCCCCCCCGCCGCTCTCTTCTCCTTCCCAAACCCCCCCCGCCGCCCTTCCCAACCCCCCCGCCGCCGCCCTTCCCAACCCCCCCCGCCGCCGCCGCCCTTCAAAACCCATCGCCGCCCTTCCCAACCCCCTCCGCTGTCACGCCCCCCACTCGCCGCTGTCTCATTTCCTCTCTCTTGGTCTCAGATTTCTCACTGTAAGTCTCCTTTAATTTAATTTTAATTTTATTACATTTAGTTTACTCTTATTTGCTCTATGACTGCTCTGAAAACTGAGAATTTCTTGTTTGGTCTGATAATATTTTAGAATGAGAAAATTCTAAATGAGTACATTTTTTGTTAATTATGATTTATAATATTTAGATTATAATTATGAAGAAAATATAATATTATAATCGTAGTTGTAAAATATGCGAAAATATAGTTTTATTCTAATTAAAGATGTTAATATTAAAATGTATTAATTAATTTAGAATTTTAATAGTATTGTCCTAATTGTTGATTAAGTAACAAAGAACGGTTTCAGTGTCTTTAAATTTTAATATTACACTATCTTGTAGGTAAAAAATCTGATATTTGTAGCAAATTATATTTTGTTAATACTTATTTACACATAGAAAATTTACTATTTTTATGCGAATCAATTATTGTAAGAAATATCTTTGTATTGCATAGATGGATCCGGCAGAATCTTCTCGCATTTGACCAACTACTTCGTTAAGGAGGAAGAAAGCAGCATCTCGACCACAAATCCAACGCCTGATACGAGAGAGATATCGAAGTGGCCGTAGATACTGAATTAAATATAGAAACTCCGAATTTGATCAGATATGATAGTGCAAGACTAGAAGAAGAGAATACTGATGCAGGAGGCTCTCAAGATGATCTTCATGAGTTAAATTACCGAGGTCCAGTTGATTTATCAGTACTGAAGAGTTTCAAGACGCACGTTGCTTTCCTGATGCACCCAATTAGATTATATTAGTTGTTTTTTTCAAACAAGGAGACAGTGATTAGATTATATTAGTTGTGTATTGATATGGATGTTGTAAGGAATTTCAAGTGACCGGTGTAATTGTTTTTTTTAAACATTTTGAAGAATTTGTAGAATATATGGTTTTTGTTTGTAATGAACCCTATTATTTGCTTTTTGTTTGAGGAATATATACACTACGTTTGTTTTTTTATCTTATTTCTTTAATTTGTACGAGATCTTGTTTGTTTTATACGTAGGGGACCTTATTTATAATCTTCACTATATTATTGTATCGGTTATTGTATCATTGTATCATTGTATCGGTGTATCAGTGTATCATTGTATCGTTGTATCGGTGTATCAGGAGTATCATTGCATTTGTATATCAGGAATATCATTGTATCGGTGTATCAGTGTATCATTGTATCGGTATATTGATGTATCAGTATATCGGTGTATCGGTGTAGTAGTGTATCATTGTATCGGCGTATCGATGAATCAGTTTATTCATATATCATTGTATTAGTGAATCATTGTGTCGGTGTATCAGTGTATCATTGTATCATTTTGCTTCATTCACTATATTTTTGTAATAATGTATAATTAGTTGTTAATATAAGTCCGTAAAGTGACGTTGAATTGGATAAACTAATGATATATCAGTTTATTATATAAATAGAGTGGGTGAGGTGTCCGGAATAGCAGATCGAATCAAGCCCCTGTCCGGACTGACAGTCCGAATAAGGAAGACCTGTTCGGACTGTGAGTCCGAACAGGACTGGTCTGTTCGGACTGAGAGTCCGAACGGTCCTGACCCGTTCGGACTCTCAGTCCGAACAGGGAAGGCCCTGTTCGGACTGTCAGTCCGAACGGGAAGCGCGAGCGGAGCCCTGGAGTGGGAGAAGGAGGAAGGGCAAAATGGGAAAGTTTTTTAAGGGTAAACTTATTATTTTTTTAGAGTTATTATCTGGGCTCACTAGGAAAAAAGTTGTGCCCCTTTAGAAGCTCCCCTTAAATAAATAGAGGATCGCGCACCACTTGCTGCCGTTTTCATCACAGAGAGCGAGATGTGTGAGAGAGGGAGAGAGGGAGAGAGAGAGAGAGCGCAGGCGAAGAAGGCCATGGCGACGCGAGTCACCGCCCAAATAACGAAGCCCTAATCTTTCCAATTACGGTAAATTTTTCTCCTTTTTCTTGATTTCGCATCATTTATTCGATTCAACTTACAATTTCCCTTTTCTTGTGAAGCTGCATTCCCAATTTCACTCGTACCGGCGAGCATTGGATCTCAATAGACACAATGAGGGTTGAGGAATCAGGTAATGATTTTGAACCGAAATAGATTTAAAGTGTGATTTTAAGTCTTATTTTGGATTATTAATTGTTGTCAACAGTGAAATTAGGATGAGTTTTCTAAAATTAGAAAGCCATGGCGACTTGTGTCACCGCTCAAATAATGAAGCCCTAATCTTTCCAATTACGGTAAAATTTTCTCCTTTTTCTTGATTTCACATCGTTTATTCTATTCACTTTACAATTTCCCTTTTCTTTGAAAGCTGCAACCCCAACTTCACACATACCGGCGAGTATGGTATCTCAATAATCACAATGAAGGTTGAGGAATCAGGTAACCATTTTGAACCGAACAGATATAGAAGTTGTGATTTTTATTTCTTCTTTTGGATTATTAATTGTTGTCTTCGGTGAAGTTCAGAAGAGAGCTCTTAAATTCACAAATTTTCCTTAATCAACTCGTAATTCCCCTTTTTTCCCCTTTTCCTTGGCAACTCTTTGAAGAGGCCACTTTTCATTCTTATTTTGGATTATGAATTGTTGTCTTCTTTGAAATTTGGAAGAGTTCTCTTAGATTTTCAATCTTTCCTTAATCCTTATCAACTCATAAATTCCAGGGTTTCAGTTTCCCCCCATATTCCCCTTTTCCTGGGCAAAATCTTGAAGAGGTCGCTTTTCTAGGGTTTTTTTTTTTTTTTTTTTTCTCCAGAAGTTTTTGTTCCTTTTTTCTTATTTGTTAGTACGAGAAATTTTATCAGGTAGATTGTCTATGTAATTAACTATTTCATTAGCTTGCTTTATGAAACTCATTGGCTTACTGTAGTTAACATGGACGATTGATGTTTCGTGTTTTCCCTTGCTGATATTTTGATGAAATAGTACATTAATTGTATTTTTTGAAGTGGCAGCCGATTTATGATTTGGCTTAATGATGCATACTTGTCCAAGGAGACTGTTTATTTTCAAAGTTCATAGAACTTGCTGGTTTTAATTTTACATTTTTGCTCCTGATGTCGATTCTACGAGGTGACTTGCAATTGATTCCATCTTCATGTTACCTGAATTCAACTTCATGATTCCATTTTGATGCATGCTTTTCAAAAGAGAGTACCGTTTCAAGTTCCACTTTCCCTATATTTGAACTGCAATATGATTTATTTTTAAAGAGCTTACTGAACTTTTCCTTAAAGCAACTCCATGAGCAAAGTAACATGATGATTTCTTGTATAGTCCATGGACAAATTATGTGGTTAATTGTCTGAGTGGACAATTTTTTGCATGATGAATATTATTTTAGAATCTTATGTTCCAGTTGGCCAATAATTTACGTCTGCTCTGATTGTACTGGAGCAACAATATTCCCATATTAACTGCAGATCTAGTTGGTGTTATAGTAATCTATATTAGGCATTTGTCTGGGTGGCAAGAATTACATGCTGAGTGGCTTCTGTAGATGAATCTTGCATTAGAACCGGTTTTTTCTAATTGGCCCAATAATTTACTTGATGAAGGGCCTAAACTTAATAGAGGAGTGATATTTCTGTGCTGAATGCATTTTAGTTTCGGTTTTAATAATGTTGATATGATCATAAGGTGGAATTACGAGGGGAAAGCAATTACTTGTCTATGTTTTTTCAGTTATTTGAAGTTCCTCTTTAGTTGGTTAATTTTAATTATTTTAGCAAAGTTGAAATATTTGCTTCAATCTCATTGATTTAAAAAAATATATTTAGCATTAGTCTAATGTTATCGATTTTAAAGTTTTTGTTTCAGTCCATTATTAAATGTTCATATTTACTTTCACATATTATTCTTGAATTAATTTATTTTTATTTTGTTGTAATAATTTTCTAATATTTCAAATTATATATATTGATAAAAAGTTGCAATCATCTCCTTGGTTAGGCTAGTGCCTTACTCGCAATCTGTTAATCTGGAAGGATCGAAATGCCGCAGCATTCCATGGCGAGATTGTGAATGCTTGTGATATTGCAAGTAAGGCATTGGCTTTGACCAAGGAGAGGATTGCGACTTTTTCAGAGACAGTGAAGGAGGATTTAAAATGTTGATTATCTTTACGAGTTCAACAAATTTGTTGGAAGAAGCCACCTGCAAATTGGTTTAAAGTAAATCTTGATGGCTTTGTTCGTTCAGTTAATGATTTAGGCGTCACAGGTTTTATTATAAGAGGTTGGGAGGGGAGGTTCTTCCTTCCGGCAGCACGTAAGTATGCAATTTTGCGGTTTGAGGTTGAGTAGAAGGCTGCGTAGGGGGCACTTGCAGGAACCACTTGGCTGGTAAGGGGTTTGAAAATTATTTTTGCAAGGAGGTGATCAATCTCATTCCTTCTGTAGAATTGGAGGATGATATTGGAGTTGTTAGCGCAATTAAATGACAACTCCAGAATTTCTCAAAGTTCTTTATTGCCCCCATGCTGAGAGAGGGCAACAGGTGTGCACACTGGATTGTGCCGGGAGTAAAAGAATGTACATCCATCTTGCAAAAGTTCCACCAATGGAGCTTTATTATTTGCTGAGAAATGACACGGGACTTATGACAGGCTTGAAGTTACCCTTGGTAAGGAGTTCAGTTACCTTTAGTTTTAATGGGAAGAAATATGTTGAAAAAAAGGAAAAAAGAGGAAGTAAAAGAGGAAAAGGAAATCTCCTAGGTTCGAATAGTCTACAAATATTCGTTTTTGAGGATGTCTTTAATTTTTACCATTTCCAAACATGTAATCTGGACTTTGCCCAAGGAGAGGCTCCAAGTCTAGAGAATAGATACCACACCACCTGCACTACATGGAAAATCCTAAATTCCTTACAAAATTTGGAGCCAAATTGAAGTTGATATGTCTTCCCTTGTTGAATATTAATTGTAAGGGGAAACTTGGAAGAAACAAATTTTCTTTTAATTTGAAAATTGTGTTTTCCATTATTATTCTTTCAAGGAAAATAATATTCTTACATGCTAGGGAGCCTGCATGGTAGCAGAAAAACAATTTTCTTTTTTTAGTTTTCCTTAAGAAAAAAATAATGGTAAGTTATACTAAATAGTTCTGTATATTTGCCTTGTTGTCTTTGAGATGACCATGGGATCTCATGTTTGAAAGCTAAAGCAAATGATTTAGCTTGGGAGCACCATATATGAGAACTACATGTACATGAATTTGGATGGTTTTGATTCTTCTAATGCATGGATCAAACATTTCAAATATCTTTACCTTTCAAACTACTTGAAGTTTGTTTATTTTGTTAATTATTCTATAGGTGGTTTCAACATAATATTTTTTACGGAAAAGTTTTATGAAGTGCAAATCAAGACGGATGAAATTAATCATTGCAAAGTTTAGTAGTTGATTGGACCATCTCACAATAAGAATTCCATCTCACTGTCTCCTTTTATCACTTGTATATATAATAATAATGGAAATGAGCCGCCATCTCATGTAAGTTACTTGAGGTAGCTCAAAAAATTAGTGATCCTATTATGTTATTTTTAATTTTTTTTAGATTATCATCTCAAACTATTAGAATTTAATTGTACCCATTATTGGGTTTTAGTTTTGTTTTGGCATTCTATGAGATGGATACAAAATTAACGGTTTTCTGTGAATAGTACATCATGTATATACTTGATAGAAGTACAGTTGGACTCTAAAATCCATGAAATGTGATTAAAGTGGTGGAGACTATAATCTCAGAAAAAATAAAAAATAAATAAATAAGGGGACAACTATTTTTTTGCCGCTAGTTCATATAAGTTTAGCGACTCATTTGCAGTAATCCCATATACATATGTATACCACATACATTAATAGACTACAAACTTTCTATTGAATCTAAAAAGTTATATTTAACATATTTCTCATCATCCATTTGTCTTGAGATATGTTTTGGTCAGAATTTCAAAAGATGAATAGTGAAAGATGAACTACTTCCTTTTGTCACTATATATATATATATATATATATATATATATTCGTAGACACTAAAAAAATATATAATAATAAATAAAATAAAATATAAAAATATACTGCGGAAACCACCGCGGCAGAGCTCCTGCGGGTGCCAACCCACGGGAGCGATCCCGAGGGTGGGCACCCGCAGGAGCGATCCCGCAGGTGCCAACCCGCGGGTTGTTTTCCGTCTTCTTCCGTTTATTTATTTTGCTGTTATCTCGTGATCTGATTTTTCAAGGCGGATTCGATTCGGATTTCAAACCTCCTCAGTCTATAAAACACAGGAGTGGATTCCAGAGAAGGGACTTTTGGGGCAGAGTTTGGAGAGTTCAGAAGTATTGAGAGCGGATTTTCTTCAGGAGTCCAGAGAAAGAAGCAGATCCTTTTCTTCCAGTCAGACAGTCAACGGATTGCACTAGCGAGGCTCCATCACCACCCGAACCCACATCAAAAGGGAATCAATCAATATTCCCGTTCTTTTTATTCCTCAATTTTGTAATCCAAAAATTTTATAATGGAAGGAAAGGTCCAATTTTTGAGCAAACAAGTACTAACGACCAAAGTGAGATTGATTATTCGGACTGTCTGAAAATCCGAAGTAATGATTCTTGGATAAAGGATCTGTTGAATAAGGAACTGTAAGAGAAAAAATAAAACTTTAGTCTAAATTTTCACTTAAAAAAAAAATAGCAGTGTGGACACCTGCAGGGTAGGCACCCGCGGGTGCCGCGGGTGGCCACCTGCAGGCGGCACCCGCAGGTGCCACCCGCGGGGTGCCACCCCGGGTTGACACCTGCGGTGTCACCCTCTGTTATGGTGATGGGCAGCATAATGCCATTTGCAAATTCATGTTTAAATTAACAACGAAATCTCTTTCGTAATAATCGCAAAAGCGATTTTAAAGTAAACAGATGACCGTTTGTTTACCTGATATCAGGAAAGAGAGATCAATATCGGTGGTGACGCCCGCGTGTCGATCCTCATAAGAAGAGAGATCAATATCGGCAATAACGCCCGCATGTCGATCCTCAGGATTTAAATCTTGTGGGTGAGAAGTGCTTGAGAAAGCCATTAGATTGGGTAAGGGGAAAGTAATCTCTCCGAGTAAGAGAACAAGAGATTTTCTGAATATGAGAAGAAGAGGTGAAGATATATGGGTATTTATAGTGAATTATCTAGAGTTCAAATAGGAAAAGGAATCAAAATTCTGACCAAAATTAAAGTTTGGTTAAAATATTTATCAGAGTCCAAAAAGGATTTGGGTATTTATTTAAATTCCTTTTCCTATTCTAATCCTTATTCCTATTCAAGTTAAAATTCAAATATCCAGGTAATCATAGTTAAAAGGAAAGAGTCCAAAGTATTTTGAAATTCATTACAAATTAATTATGAAATTTCAAAAATTTTGGAGGGGGTTATGTAGACACTAAAAAAAAAAAATAATAATAAAAAAAATAAAATATAAAAATATACTTCGGAAATCACCGCGGGAGAGCTTCCGCGGGTGCCAACCCGCGGGAGAGCTCCTGCGGGATGGCACCCGCGGGAGAGCTCCCGCGGGATAGCACCCGCAGGTTGCCACCCGCGGGAACGATCCGCAGGTGGGCACCCGTGGGATCGATCCCGCAGGTGCCAACCCGTAGGTTGTTTTCCGTCTTCTTCCGTTTATTTATTTTGCTAATATCTCGTGATCTTATTTTTCAGGGCGGATTCGATCCGGATTTCAAGCCTCCTCAGTCTATAAAACACAGGAATGGATTCCAGAGAAGGGACTTTTGGGGCAGAGTTTGGAGAGTTCAGAAGTATCGAGAGCGGGTTTTCTTCAGGAGTCCAGAGAAAGAAGCAGATCTTCTTCTTCCAGTCAAACGGTCAACGGAGTGCACTAGCGAGGTTCTATCGCCACCCGAACCCACATCAAAAGGGAATCAATCAATATTCCCGTTGTTATTTCTCAATTTTGTAATCCAAATCCTTTCGTTGTAATCCAAAAATTTTATAATGGAAGGAAATGTCCAATTTTTGAGCAAATAAGAAATGGCGACCACAGTGGGATGATACCTCTGTTTAGTCAGCTCATTCGTTCCTATCATGACTAGATCCTCTGAATAGGTTGAGCCTCGAAACATGTTTAATGATACCTCTGTTGTTTCCTAATCCGTTATATTAGACGTCACTGAACAGTTAGAATTTTATAAGCATGTTAACATTATAGCTCTGCTTGTCATTATATAAGCACGTTAACATATCTCTGCTTGTCATCCTATAAGCACGTTAACATTATACCCCTGCTTGTCATTCTATAAGCACGTTAACATTATATCTCTGCTTGTCATTCTATAAGCATGTTAATATTATACCTCTGCTTGTCATTATTAGGCACGTTAACATCATACATCTGCCTATTGTTCGTAAATCCTAATAGGTCGCGCTATATGTCGCTGAATAGTTAGGATTAAATTTATCTGAAAACTCTCACTATCAAGTCCTGAGCCTCTGAATAGTTTGAGTCACTATCCATGAAGTGTATAAAATACATATACGTATGTAATAAAATAAGAATAAATAGATAAATGATAGTAAATTTTCTTTTCTTTTTATTTTAAAAAGAGAGATAATAATAATAATAATGATACAGCAACACACAACAAAGTCTTTTTTTTTTTCTGTATTATTACAAATAACCAATAAGTAATAATAATAATTACTTCTGAGACAAAGCCTTTAAAGCATCTTCTACCTCTTGCAGCCTACGGTGGAGGCTCTCCCTTGTTGTCTCTAAAACTCTCCTCTGCAAGTCCATTTCATCCATGGGAGGTTGTTGTGCAGCTTTAGTCTTGAATTCTTCTAACTCCCCGATGCCGACGACGATATCATGCTCGGTTTGTTCCTTTTGCCGTGAGATCTCAGATGCTTTGCTAGAAAAAGTTTGAATTTCAAGTTCGAGATTAGCAATCGAGACTTGAGCTTTAGTAATGATCTCCCGCTCGCGGCTTATTGAGTTACGGCGGTGTTCGATATTATTCTCAATCTGGGCTAGGTCACAAGTTAACTTCTCTGAAGAACCTTAGAGTCCCGCAACTAGTTGGGTCTGATGTTCTATATTTCGCTGCAGTTCGGCATGAAAAGCCAAGTTTTGGGCTCGTAAGCGAGCCACTTGGTTTGTCATCTCGGCAAGATCGGCTTGGCGCAGACTATGGAGCAATGACAATTGGACCTCCAGCTCCTCCCATCGAGCCCTATAAGGAGCTGCCCGCTGTGGTCCTCCAATCCTGGTGATATGGTCTAGGTGACTCACCATGAGAGGATGGACCTTCTCCAGAGAGTCCTCTCCGTTGAGGATCTCCTCAATGCATCCATAAAAGAGTTCGAGAAAGAGTTCGATGTTGCGACTAATAATTCTTTCACTAAAGCCGGAGATCGAATTCTGTTTCGAATTTGTTGAAGCTGCAGAAAAAGGACATGGATGCTGGAGTGACAGCAGGAGGTACTGATGTCATATGTGATTCTGATAATGGAATAGCTGCCACACCCAATGAATTAGTCACAACTCTTGCTGGAGTTGTCATTACCTCTGTTGTCGAGATCGCTGACGCTAGCGGCATGGCCGCTGTGCCAAACGTCGATTCCATGACATGGGAACGTGATGAGACCATGCGTGTTGGCGAAGGAAAGCTTTCTGTGCTCATAGACTTTACTAAAGCCTCCGAAGAAGATATTAAAGATGCATTAACATCACCTGCATCTGATATAAATAAAATGGTCAGGTATTATCATCAAAAAGATTTTTGCAATATGGAGAAAGTGTACAAATACCTGCTGGAAGAATTGTATCAGTGGCAGTTATGGGAATAGAACCAGATCCCTCGGGTTTATCCGCTTCTAAAACTTCTGGGGGTAAGTGAGAGATTTTATCCATGTTGGGTTGATAAAAGTAATCACTCTCGAACTCTCCATCGGAGCCTAGACCGTCAAAGTCACAAATTGCCCCACTTACACCAGAATAATCTACTAGTTCCCAAGAATCTGATTTGGCGACCGGGGAGGCGTGAGTCATTGGATTTTCACTACCTGAAATACAAACGAATATGAACTTAAAAAAAATGGGGGATGGAAAAGGAGGAGTAAAGTCCAATCTTTAAAGAAAAATGCTCACCTGAAGGGGCAAGTCTTGGTGTTGGGCTAGGCAAAGCGGTTTCACTAGGAGATGATGGAAAGTCATCTAGTGCAGTATCTCCCAATGCAATACCCGTCGGCTCTAAGACTCCTGTATCCCTGATGGTTGGTCCGCTCCTCTCAAAATTTACAATTTTAGGGACTGGACTTACAGTAGCAGGTGCCTTAAGCGTGGAGAAAGCTGCAAAACCATACATCCTAGCAGTTTCGTTAAAAGAAGTCATTGGCGGTGTTACGTTAGAAAAGACTAGAGAAGTTGTGGTAGACAAAGGTCCTCCTGACCCAAACGCCGAAGTGATAACAGGAAAGTCATTTCTAGATTGGATGATTGGTGAGACTATAGATGTTGTGGTCGGCAGACATGAATGACTTGTGGTTGGTGGATCTAAATGAGTCATGGTCGACAGATTTGAATGACTCACAGTTCATCCAAGGACCGAATTATCAACTCGAACCTGAAATTTCTTCTTCTTTTGAGGGATATTGACTCCTCTAGGGTTTGAACGCTTCGACGCGGATTTGCCTCCATGAGGAGAGGGTGGAGTAGAAATATCATCTTGTCCATCCCCATCGTTGTTATCAGAACTAAGAGAGGTGCTTATGGACTGGAATTCAAGTGTTAGACCCTTTTTCGAGGATCTATATGATGCCTCATTATGCTTTAAAAAGGAATGATTCCCCTGATAGTCACCAGGGATAATATCTGCAAGATGGTACCAATTGCAAAATCCCATTGACGCAAAAAGAGATGGTGATTGGCTTGGAAGGGTAAATGATGCCTTTGTACCTCCCGCCGCAAAATAATACCATCCTCGCGCACTCTCGAAAAGATTTCCCTCATGACAGAGATAAGAGTTTGGGTTGCTAACATATAGCTGATCATACCCGAACTGACGCGCGAAACGACTTGGTGTATAGGGCTCTATAAAACAAATTCGACCTTGTCGAAAAATCAAATGACTTGGTCGGATATTGATGAGCCACCAGAAGCAACCCGATGGCAAGGTTGTATAGCCATCATTTCCAGGACTATCTTCAAGTTGGCTGCTATAACCTCCTCCGAGAAACTTTGAAAAACAACGGTAAATATGGTAGTTTTGGTGTCGCCCAAGGATTTGTCGGATCTTAGCCATGTACTTTCCATTCCAGGAGCAGTTTTCGAAGCGCTGCACATGAGGAGTGGCATGATCAATGAGTCCTGAAGGGGAAGTTATTAGTTCGGGACAGTGTAGCACGAACCAAGTCATCAAATAAGTGAATGGCAGGTCAACACGAGGATTAGGCGTTTTGAAGATATTGTTACCATCCTTATCTTCCACCTGCTGGACTTTGCAAAATTGAGTAATTATATCTCTCAAACCACGTTGCAAACTACAAATCATAACTGGTAATAGTCTCAGAGACTGGCCGAACGCTAGTAAGACTGCAGGGTAAATAACTTCAACGGTGACAGTTTCACGACATAAGGTAGGTACTACACAGCGCTTCAACCACAACATGAGATATCCGGCAAAAATAGCATTGTCCGATATAGGGAAAGCTGCCTGGTAGTGGTAACTTTCAAAAACGGTCTGAGGTTTAAACCCATCTTCATCAGATTCTGCTGTATATGTGGTTGCGAAGCAGGCACCAATCCTTTCATTGATAGTATCCATATCGCAAGCAGCCCGTATTTGGATACTACGCTCATTTTCTTTCAAATTTTGGAATAGATATTCTGCCCATACCTTATGTCGTACTCCTTGATTTCGGGCTTGGCACGCCCCTTGATTTCGTGGCTTGGAGATATCGGCACAAATGTTATAGTGACACATCAGCTCCCAGTAAGTTGAGTATGCATTGGGAATAGCCTTGAGGCGGAGTAGTTTTTTAATATTCGGAACATACTCCTCATAAGGGATTTCGCCTATGGATAATGCTGAAATTTCATGCATCTCATGAAGTGCGAATACTAATTCTCCAACAGGGGTGAAGAAAGTATTGGTCTCCGAATTATACATCTCCAGTATACAGAAGAAGTGAGGGGAGCTATGTGGAAGACCAAACTGTACATTACGCACCGCACGATAGAGGCCAAGCCTCTCTAAACGTGTTTTGAAATTCACTAGAATGAAATGGGTCATCCGAGACCACCATAATTGTGAAGTGAGTGAATCCATTCAGGAGTGCGGAAATCATGAGCTGGGAATTGACCATTGGCATCCGCAAATTGGTTAATAAATGTATCTGCTCGTTTCGGATGCTCTCCAACGGGTAGGTCTTTGTCGAATCTACCATACAATAGACCTGTAACATATTTTGCTGGGCCGTCTACAAATGAGCCGTTTTTGTTAAATCTCCCTGTCGCAACGCCATGACACGTGGATACGAAATCCGCTGCAGATATGATAAGGAATAGCTACGCTCCAAGTCTAGGATAAACATGTGTCGACCTCCAGCATTGTTCAATCACTTAGTGGTCTCCCATAAGTCTTCGTATGGTTGGTTGACGACATTCCCAAAAAGAAATTGCGGCTTCTTCAAAATCTGTCTATTTGCGCCCTCAAAAACGGAATCAGTGATTAATTCACGAGCTGTGAGTGGATTGCAGCTAATAATTTTTTGCCGTCGATTCGCACTACGTTCCTAATAATCAGGTCTATTGCATGGTAGATTCGGCAAAGACCTACCTGTTGGAGAGCATCCGAAACGAGCAGATACATTTATTAACCAATTTGCGGATGCCAATGGTCAATTCCCAGCTCATGATTTCCGCACTCCTGAATGGATTCACTCACTTCATGATTATGGTGGTCTCGGATGACCCATTTCATTCTAGTGAATTTCAAAACACGTTTAGAGAGGCTTGGCCTCTATCGTGCGGTGCGTAATGTACAATTTGGTTTTCCACATAGCTCCCCTCACTTCTTCTGTATACTGGAGATGTATAATTCGGAGACCAATACTTTCTTCACTCCTGTTGGAGAATTAGTATTCGCACTTCATGAGATGCATGAAATTTCAGCATTATCCAGAGGCGAAATCCCTTATGAGGAGTATGTTCCGAATATGAAAAAACTACTCCGCCTCAAGGCTATTCCCAATGCATACTCAACTTACTGGGAGCTGATGTGTTACTATAACATTTGTGCCGATATCTCCAAGTCACGAAATCAAGGGGTGTGCCAGACCCGAAATCAAGGAGTACGACATAAGGTATGGGCAGAATATCTATTCCAAAATTTGGAAGGAAATGAGCGTAGTATCCAAATACGGGCTGCTTGCGATATGGATACTATCAATGAAAGGATTGGTGCCTGCTTCGCAACCACATATACAGCAGAATCTGATGAAGATGGGTTTAAATCTCATACCGTTTTTGAAAGTTACCACTACCAGGCAGCTTTCCCTATATCGGACAATGCTATTTTTGCCGGATATCTCATGTTGTGGTTGAAGCGCTGTGTAGTACCTACCTTATGTCGCGAAACTGTCACCGTTGAAGTTATTTACCCTGCAGTCTTACTAGCGTTCGACCAGCCTCTGAGACTATTACCAGGTATGATTTGTAGTCTGCAACGTGGTTTGAGAGATATAATTACTCAATTTTGCAAAGTCCAGCAGGTGGAAGATAAGGATGGTAACAATATCTTCAAAACGCCTAATCCGCGTATTGACCTGCCATTCACTTATTTGATGACTTGGTTCGTGCTGCACTGTCCCGAACTAATGACTTCCCCTTCAGGACTCATTGATCATGCCACTCCTCATGTGCAGCGCTTCGAAAACTGCTCATGGAATGGAAAGTACATGGCTAAGATCCGACAAATCCTTGGGCGACACCAAAACTATCATATTTACCGCTGTTTTCCAAAGTTTCTCGGAGGAGGTTATAGCAGCCAACTTGAAGATAGTCCTGGAAATGATGGCTATACAACCTTGCCATCGGGTTGCTTCTGGTGGCTCATCAATATCCAACCAAGTCATTTGTTTTTTCGACAAGGTCGAATTTATTTTATGGAGCCCTATACACCAAGTCGTTTCGCGCGTCAGTTCGGGTATGATCAGTTATATGTTAGCAACCCAAACTCTTATCTCCGTCATGAGGGAAATCTTTTCGAGAGTGTGCGAGGATGGTATTATTTTGCGGCGGGAGGTACAAAGGCATCATTTACCCTTCCAAGCCAATCACCATCTCTTTTTGCGTCAATGAGATTTTGCAATTGGTACCATCTTGCAGATATTATCCCTGGTGACTATCAGGGGAATCATTCCTTTTTAAAGCATATTGAGGCATCATGTAGATCCTCGAAAAAGGGTCTGACACGTGAATTCCAGTCCATAAGCACCTCTCTTAGTTCTGATAACAACGATGGGGATGGACAAGATGATACTTCTACTCCAGCCTCTCCTCATGGAGGCAAATCCGCGTCGAAGCGTTCAAACCCTAGAGGAGTCAAGGTCCCTCAAAAGAAGAAGAAGAAATTTCAGGCTCGAGTTGATAATTCGGTCCTTGGACGAACTGTGAGTCATTCAGATCTGCCGACCATGACTCATTTAGATCCACCAACCACAAGTCATTCAGGTCTGCCGACCACAACATCTATAGTCTCACCAATCATCCCATCTAGAAATGACTTTCCCGTTATCACTTCGGCGTTTGGGTCAGGACTTTTGTCTACCACAACTTCTCCAGTCTTTTCTAACGTAATACCGCCAATGACTTTTTCTAACGAGACTACTAGGATGTATGGTTTTTGTAACGCCCCATTTCCCGGAGAGATATGAAACTTACACGTGCACGAGGTAACGCACTCCGTTTTCGTATCTCTTCGGAAAATGGGGCGTTACAGTTTTGCAGCTTTCTCTACACTTAAGACACCTGCTATTGTAAGTCCAGTCCCTAAAATTGCAAATTTTGAGAGGAGCGGACCAACCATCAGGGATGCAGGAGTTTTAGAGCCGACGGGTATTGCATTGGGAGATACTGCAGTAGATACTTTCCATCATCTCCTAGTGAAACCGCTTTGCCTAGCCCAACACCAAGACTTGCCCCTTCATGTGAGCATTTTTTTTTAAGGATTGAATTTTACTCCTTTTCCATCCCCCATTTTTTTTTAAGTACATATTCGTTTGTATTTCAGGTGGCGAAGATCCAAAGACTCACGCCTCCCCTGTCGCCAAATCAGATTTTTTGGAACTAGTGGATTATTCTGGTGTAAGTGGGGCAATTTGTGACTTTGACGGTCTAGGCTCCGATGGAGAGTTCGACAGTGATTACTTTTTTCAACCCAACATGGATAAAATCTCTCACTTACCTCTAGAGGTTTTAGAAGCGGATAAACGTGAGGGATCTGGTTCTATTCCCATAACTGCCACCGATACAATTCTTCTAGCAGGTATTTGCACACTTTCTCCATATTGCAAAAATCTTTTTGATGATAATACCTGACCATTTTATTTATATCAGATGCAGGTGATGTTAATGCATCTTTAATATCTTCTTCGGAGGCTTTAGTAAAGTCTGTGAGCACAGAAAGCTTTCCTTCGCCAACACGCATGGTTTCATCACGTTCCCATGTCATGGGATCGACGTTTGGCGCAGCGGCCATGCCGCTAGCGATAGCGATCTCGACAACAGAGGTAATGACAACTCCAGCAAGAGTTGTGACTAATTCATTGGGTGTGGCGGCTATTCCATTATCAGAATCACATATGGTATCAATACCTTCTGCTGTCACTCCAGCATCCATATGTCATTTTCTTGCAACTTCAACAAATTCGAAACAGAATTCGGTTTCCGGCTTTAGTGAAAGAATTATTAGTTGCAACATCGAACTCTTTTATGGATGCATTGAGGAGATCCTTAACGGAGAGGACTCTCTGGAGAAGGTCCATCCTCTCATGGTGAGTCACCTAGACCATATCACCAGGATTGGAGGACCAGAGCGGGCAGCTCTTTATAGGGCTCGATGGGATGAGCTGGGGGTCCAATTGTCATTGCTCAATAGTCCGTGCCAAGCCGATTTTGCCGAGATGACAAACCAAGAAGTGGCTCGCTTACGAGCCCAAAACTTGGCTTTTCATGCCGAACTGTAGCGAAATATAGAACATCAGACCCAACTAGTTGCGGGACTCCAAGGTTCTTCAGAGAAGTTAACTTGGGACCTAGCCCAGATTGAGAATAATATCGAACACCGCCGTAACTCAATAAGCCGCGAGCGGGAGATCATTACTAAAGCTCAAGCCTCGATTGCTAATCTCGAACTTGAAATTCAAACTTTTTCTAGCAAAGCATCTGAGATCTCACGGCAAAAGGAACAAACCGAGCATGATATCGTCGTCGGCATAGGGGAGTTAGAAGAATTCAAGACTCAAGCTGCACAACAACCTCCCATGGATGAAATGGACTTGCAGAGGAGAGCTTTAGAGACAACAAGGGAGAGCCTCCACCGTAGGCTGCAAGAGGTAGAAGATGCTTTAAAGGCTTTGTCTCAGAAGTAATTATTATTATTATTACTTATTGGTTATTTGTAATAATACACGAAAAAAAGACTTTGCTGTGTGCTGCTGTATCATTATTATTATTATCTTTCTCTCTTTTTAAAAAAAAAGAAAAGAAAATTTACTATCATTTATCTATTTATTCTTATTTTATTACATACGTATATGTATTTTATACACTTCATGAATAGTGACTCAAACTATTCAGAGGCTCAGGACTTTATAGTGAGAGTTTTCAGATAAATTTAATCCTAACTGTTCAGCGACATATAGTGCGACCTATTAGGATTTACGAACAATAGGCAGATGTATGATGTTAACGTGCCTAATAATGACAAGCAGAGGTATAATGTTAACGTGCTTATAGAATGACAAGCAGGGGTATAATGTTAACATGCTTATAGGATGACAAGCAGGGGTATAATGTTAACGTGCTTATACGATGACAAGCAGAGATATAATGTTAACGTGCTTATAGAATGACAAGCAGAGGTATAATGTTAACGTGCTTATAGAATCCTAACCGTTCCGTGACGTCTAGTATGACGAATTAGGAAAAGACAGAGGTATCATTAAACATGTCTCGGGGCTCAACCTATTCAGAGGATCTAGTCGTGATAGGAACGAATGAGCTGACTAAACAGAGGTATCATCCCACTGTGGTCGCTAGTTCTTGTTTGCTCAAAAATTGGACATTTCCTTCCATTATAAAATTTTTGGATTACAACGAAAGGATTTGGATTACAAAATTGAGAAATAACAACGGGAATATTGATTGATTCCCTTTTGATGTGGGTTTGGGGGGCGATGGAACCTCGCTAGTGCACTCCGTTGACCGTTTGACTGGAAGAAGAGGATCTGCTTCTTTCTTTGGACTCCTGAAGAAAATCCACTCTCGATACTTCTGAACTCTCCAAACTCTGCCCCAAAAGTCCCTTCTCTGGAATCCACTCCTGTGTTTTATAGACTGAGGAGGCTTGAAATCCGGATCGAATCCGCCCTGAAAAATCAGATCACGAGATATCAGCAAAATAAATAAACGGAAGAAGACGGAAAACAACCCGAGGGTTGGCACCTGCGGGATCGGTCCCGCGGGTTGGCACCCGCGGGAGCCCTCCCGGGTGCTATCTCGCGGGAGCTATCCCGCGGGTGCACCCGCGGGACTCTCCCGCGGTGGTTTTCGAAGTATCTTTTTATATTTTATTATTATTATTATTATTCTATATTTTTTTAGTGTCTACATAACCCCTCCAAAATTTTTGAAATTTCATAATTAATTTGTAATGAGTTTCAAAATACTTTGGACTCTTTCCTTTTAACTATGATTACCTGGATATTTGAATTTTAATTTGAATAGGAATAAGGATTAGAATAGGAAAAGGAATTTAAATAAATACACAAATCCTATTTGGACTCTGATAAATATTTTAACCAAACTTTAATTTTGGTCAGAATTTTGATTCCTTTTCCTATTTGAACTCCAGGTAATTCACTATAAATACCCATAGATCTCCACCTCTTCTTCTCGTATACAGAAAATCTCTTGTTCTCTTACTCTGAGAGATTACTTTCTCCTTACCCAATCTAATAGCTTCCTCAAGCATTTCGCACCCATAAGATTTAAATTCTGAGGATCGACACGCGGGCGTCATCGCCGGTGTTGATCTCTCCTCTTATGAGGATCGACACGCGGGCGTCATCGCCGGTGTTGATCTCTCTTCTCTGATATCAGGTAAACAAACGGTCATCCGTTTACTTTAAAATCGCTTTTGCGATTAGTACGAAAGAGATTTCGTTGTTAATTTAAACATGAATTTGCAAATGACATTATGCTGCCCATAACCATAATAGAGGGTGGCACCGCAGGTGTCCACCCGGGGGTGGCACCCCGCGGGTGTACACCCGGGGGTGGCACCCCGTGGGTGGCACTGCGGGGGTCTTTGCCTGCAGGTGCCGCCTGTAGGTGGCCACCTACGGCACTCGCGGGTGCCTACCCTGCGGGTGTCCACGCTGCTATTTTTTTTTAAGTAAAGATTTAGACTAAAGTTTTATTTTTTCTCTTACAGTTCCTTATTCAACAGATCCTTTATCCAAGAATCATTACTTCGAATTTTCGGACAGTCCGAATAATCAATCTCACTTTGGTCGTTAGTATTTGTTTGCTCAAAAATTAGACCTTACCTTCCATTATAAAATTTTTGGATTACAAAATTGAGGAATAAAAAGAACGGGAATATTGATTGATTCCCTTTTGATGTGGGTTCGGGTGGCGATGGAGCATCGCTAGTGCAATCCGTTGACCGTCTGACTGGAAGAAAAGGATCTGCTTCTTTCTCTGGACTCCTGAAGAAAACCCGCTCTCGATACTTCTGAACTCTCGAAACTCTGCCCCAAAAGTCCCTTCTCTGGAATCCACTCCTGTGTTTTATAGACTGAGGAGGATTGAAATCCGAATCGAATCCGCCCTGAAAAATCGGATCACGAGATACCAGTAAAATAAATAAACGGAAGAAGACGGAAAACAACCCGCGGGTTGGCACCTGCGGGATCGCTCCCGCGGGTGCCCACCCGCTGGATCGCTCGTGCGGGTGGGCACCCGCGGGATCGCTCCCGTGGGTTGGCACCTGCGGGAGCTCTGCCGCGGTGGTTTCCCCGGTATATTTTTATATTTTATTTTATTTATTATTATTATTATATTTTTTTTAGTGTCTACGAATATATATATATATATATATATATATATATATATATATATATATATATAAAGTAACAAAAGGAAGTAGTTAATCTTTCACTATTCATCTTTTGAAATTCTTACCAAAACATATCTCAAGACAAATGGATGATGAGAAATATGTTAAATATAACTTTTTAGATTCAATAGAAAGTTTGTTGTGTGTTGCTGTATCATTATTATTATCTTTCTGTCTTTTTTTTTTAAAAAAAAAGAAAAGAAAATTTACTATCATTTATCTATTTATTCTTATTTTATTACATACGCATATGTATTTTATACATTTCATGGATAGTGACTCAAACTATTCAGAGGCTCAGGACTTGATAGTGAGAGTTTTTAGATAAATTTAATCCTAACTGTTCAGCGATATATAGTGCGACCTATTAGGATTTACGAACAATAGGCAGATGTATGATGTTAACGTGCCTAATAATGACAAGCAAAGGTATAATGTTAACGTGCTTATAGGATGACAAGTAGGGGTATAATATTAACGTGCTTATAGGATGACAAGCAGAGATATAATATTAACGTGCTTATAGAATGACAAGCAGAGGTATAATGTTAACGTGCTTATAGAATCCTAACCGTTCCGTGACGTCTAGTATGACGAATTAGGAAAAGACAGAGGTATCATTAAACATGTCTCGGGGCTCAACCTATTCAGAGGATCTAGTCGTGATAGGAACGAATGAACTGACTAAACAGAGGTGATTGTTAACGTGTTTGGTCTCAAAATTCTGACTATCAGAGGTAACTGTTAACTTGATAGGGAAAATGATTGTCGTCAGAGAAGACTTTTAACTTAACGACATTTAAAATATGTTCATCAGAGGTTGTAACATTGGACTTGATGAAGTGTGAATTTTGTCTTTTTGTCAGAGATGAAATCTTAACTTAACAAAGAATTGATCTAATGTAAGGTTTTTAGCAAACCCCAGTTATCAACAGATTTGATTAGACTTTACCAACTACCGTTTGAGTTGGGCTAGTCATGCTATTCCCCTCAGCATAGTGAGTTATTGAAGATTTTGTTTGGGCTTAGAGACCAAACGTTCCTTCTTCCCTTTACTTTAGCAGTTTTGGACAATGATGTATCCTTACATTTAGATAAGGATATTATCGTGACAGATTGTCGTAGGATTTTTAGCAAACCCCCAGCTATCAAAGGATTTGATTTGTCTTTACCAACTACCGTTTGAGTTGGGCTAGCCATGCTTTTTCCCTCAGCATGGTGAGTTGTCGAGAAATTTATTCTCTTCCCGTTGCCTTGATGGCGTTGGGTAATTCATGTTTTTTACCCCCAGCATGGTGGGGTTGGCGAGAAATTTATTCTCTTCCCATTGCATTCATACTTTTACCCTAGCATGATGGATTTGCGAGAAATTTATTCTCTTTCCGTTGTCTAGATGGCGTTGGGCAATTCATGCTTTTACTCCAGTATGATGGGTTTGCGAGAAATTTATTCTTTTCCCGTTGCCTAGACGGCGTTTGGCAATTCATACTTTTTACCCCCAGTATGATGGGGTTGCGAGAATTCTGTTTGGACTTAGATACCAAATATTTCCTCTATCCTTAGTCATAAAGACGTAGGATTCATTTTCATTTGAGGCTCCAAGTTAGGTGTGAAACTTTGTGCTAGCGGTGAGTGAAGATTTCTTCTCTCATTGAACTGAAAGAGAGGTCGGATGAATTTTTTTTAAAGAATAATATTTTTTAAGGAATTTTCCATTAATTGGCATCATCATTCGATCCCCATGTTGATTAATCAACCGATATGCTCCATTTGAGTAGATCGTCTCTACTACAAATGGGCCTTTCCATTTTGGTTAAAATTTACCCTTAGTCTTGTGCGTCAGAATCATAGGACGCCTGACCGCTAAAGACTAAGTCACCCACTTTGAAAGTTCGTTCCTTCACCTTTTTGTTGAAGGCTCGGGATATTCGCGCCTGATAAAGCTCTATTTGCTGTCGAGCCTTTAAGCGTTTCTCATCCAATGCTTCTAATTCCCGAAGTCGTTGGCTATGTTTTTCCTCAGTGGTCATTCTTGTAGCTAATACCATCCGAAGAGAAGGAATTTGAATTTCTAGAGGTAGTATAGATTCGCAACCATACTCTAAAGAAAATGGTGTACTCTTTGTCGGTGTCCTAACCGTTGTGCGATAAGCCCATAGACAAGCTCCCAATTTCTCGTTCCAATCGCGCTGAGTTGAAGTGACAAATTTCTGCAAAAGCTTCACAATGGTTTTGTTGAATGCTTCAGCTTGACCATTTGCGGCAGTATTATATGGAGACGAAAATATATTCTGTATTCTGAACTTATCACAGAATTTAGTATAGGCCTTGCTAGTGAATTGAGGGTCGTTGTCATTGATGATCCGTCTAGGAACACCAAAGCGATAAATGATGTGGTGTTTGATGAAATTGACCACATCATTTGATTTTACTTCTCTCAAAGGAATAGCTTCTGCCCATTTTAAGAAGTAATAAGTTATAGTCAGTATAAACCGATGTCCAAGAGAAGATGGTGGAGTAATGTGACCAATGATATTCATTCTCCATGTCTCAAATGGCCATATAATCATGGTTGGATGTAGGTATTCTGCGGCCTGGTGTATGTAGTTTGCATGCACCTGACACGCATGACATTTCTTCGCATATGTCAAGGCATCGACATCATTGTCGGCCAGTAGTAACCCATTCTTTTTATCCAGTCTCCTAATTTAGGTCCCGGCTGGTGAGCACACAGGCCCTGTTATGTGCTTCTTTGAGCACTTGTGCTTCTTGTTGTGATAAGCACCAAAGTAAAACTCCACTTGGCATTTTCTGATATAAGGTACTAAGTTCAGGATTATAATAGAATTTTTCTGCCTCCACTTTTGCGGCTTCTTTAGGATCTTCGGGTAATATCCCGTAAAGCGCGAAGTCGACGAACACGAACCGCCAATTTCTGGGCTCGAAGTTCATCCCTGACACATGGACCTCGTTCGCCTCGAGTATTTCCTCAGGGCAAAAAAGCTCGCGGCTTCCAACCTCAACACTTTTGCTTGACTTAGCAGGGAGTGCTAAAGTGGCGGCGAGGGAAGCCAAGGCATTAGTGTATGCGTTCTCGTGTCGTGGCACATAGTCAATATAAAACTCTTTGAATGAGTTGGCAAGTTTGATTGTCGATTTGTGGTAAGGTACGAAATGTTCATGTTTAACTTCGTATTCTCCTCTTGATTTACTATGAATTTGGAATCTCCATAAGCCTCTAAACGCCGGACCCCTAGCTGTTGGGCAATTTGCAGTCCCGTTAATAATGCATTGTACTCGGACACATTATTAGAACATGGCTGAGTTAGTGAGTATTCTCGGGGGATTACATGATTCTGCGGGATATTAAAACCACTCCCACTCCGGCAGAGTTCTTTCTAGCCGCTCCATCAAAGAACAGCTGCCAAATCGGTTCTTTAGAGACCATATTGACTTCTGCCATCTCATCTGGAATATCCTCATAAAGTTTCGAGGATTGCGGGACAGGATGCTCTGCTAAGAAATTAGCAATCGCATGTCATATTGCGATAGGAGGATCGACCAATTAGCTAACCTGCAATTGAGTGACCCAGGTTTGGTCATGAGCACTCTCACGGGATTTATTCGAGAAATCACATGGATTGTTTGGCCTACTAAGTAATATCGCATTTTCTGAACTGCGAATATCAGGGCCAAGCATTCTTTCTCTACTGGAGTGTATCGATGTTTGGTGCCTACCATAGTTCTACTAAAATAGTAAATGGCTTGTTCGTGACCGGAGTCATTAGTTTAGGCTAACAGGACGCCAAGTGAATGGTCCATCGCCCGAACGTATATCAAGAAAGGTTTCCCTGATACAGGGGCTACCAGTACCGGAGGCTTTATGAGGTACTTCTTGAGATCCTCAAAGGCTTGTTAACAAGCTTCATCTCAAACGAACGACGCTCCTTTTTTCGTTAACTTGGTGAAAGGTTGGCATCGCCCTGAAAGATTGGCGATAAATCTCCGAATATATGCCAGTCTCCCTTGTAATCCACGAAGTTCTTTAAAGTTTTTTGGTGGCTGCATTTCTTGAATTGCTTTTACCTTTTCTGGGTCTAAATAAATACCTTTGGATGTAACAACGAAACCAAGGAATTTGCCACTAGAGACACCGAGAAAGGATTTAGTTGGATTCATTTTTAATTGGTGTTTTCTCATAATGTCAAACATCGCTTTCAAATTTCGGAGATGATCGTTTTTATTGCGACTCTTGACAGCCAAGTCATCCAGACTACATCCTACCCTGCAAACTACATACCGTTAAACCTTCAGTCGTTTGACGGGAAAGGCTCTCCACAACAGCACATTTTCTACTTCCTGTCACAGACAGGACGCCTAATGGGGAATGATCCAACCTTGACCAAGATATTTGCGAGTACCTTATAAGGTCCCGCATTTACCTGGTTCATGCAACTACCCTAGGGAACAATTAAATCATGGGCTGATGTGGAACGTGAGTTCTTAGCCCTATTCTTTGAAGACGATACTGAGGTCTCGGTGTCATCCTTGCTAGCAGCAAAGCAGGGAGAGAGCGATACAGTAAAAACTTTTATTGAGCGGTTCCGAGAGCTTTCTATGCGGTGTTCACATGGCATGGCACATGAGACTCTCGTAGAGACTTGCAGACACAACTTACTGACCGATGTTTTGCTCAAAATGGGTTCGGTTGAATCCAAATCTTGGAAAGACCTCAAGTAAGGTGAGCAGGCCGAAGACATACTCCGACGCCTCGAGGAGCAGCAATTTACGAGAAGGGTCACCTCGAACAAACCTACATCTCATTTCCCCCGTTCCAGAGGGAAAGACATAATGGCAGTGGAAAACACATCCAAGCTAAAACAAAGGCTAGCTAAAAGTAACACATCGGGCCCACCCAGGCCACAAAAACAGTATTTATTTAAGAATGAGCATACTGCTACTATATTCAATTTGCTCACTAAGCGCAACATGCTCAAGTTGTCAGAGAGTAAGAGGCCTGAAGCGATTGGGAAGATTAATGATCCGAACTACTGCTTATACCATCGGATTGTAGGTCACCCAACTAAAAATTATTTTATTTTAAAAGATAAAATTCAGGCATTGATTGATGCTGGAGCAGTTCAGCTCAAAACTGAACAAAAAAGAGTGACAGCTAACTCGGCTACATTTACAGTGGGTGGTCTAGAGGTACCACTTGGGCTCACACATGTTCCAAAAGGTGAGCTCAGGGTGGTTAATTTAGACCCCCATAACTAGCAGAAGAAAGGATTAGTCCCTTTCACAACAGAGAAACAAGAGGTCTTTTGGGTGCATCCAGACATTCTTGAAGATGAACAATGCACAACCGTCAGGACCATGAAGAAAACCGAAACAAGAGGAAAGCACATGTGCAATCCTGTCTCAGCAACTATTGAGAAGGGTGCAGATGACATACCTCTGTTAACGGATTCTGACTCAGAGGTGACAGCTCTAGCAGTGGAGAATGAATCTGCGCCACTTTCTGGAACTAGATCCGGGAAACAATATTTGAAGGATCCCACAGACACAGAAGTTGGCTCCTCTAAGCCAACCAAGGAGGCTAATGAGGGAACTACTAAGCAGATTCCCGACAAGGGAAAACAAAAAGAGCTCAGATACAACCGGGCTCTACGGAAAGATGCTCCTGAAGAGCAAAGCTCTTCTTTTCAGTTTGATATTATGGCGCAGTTGGCAAATATACCTGCAAGAATAACTCTGTATGAGTTATTGCGTCTGTCAAAGTCTACAAGAGATGCACTAAGGGAAGCCCTAGCGGAATCTGAAGTTTTTTTAGCCCATCTCCCAGAAGAGATTGAGGAGGCATGCTCGCACTGCAACCTAGTGTCGAGGCGTGCCCCTTTTATCACTTTCATGCCAGAGGACATGCAGTTGAAAAATATTAAGCACAACAGGCCTCTGTACTATACATGGTATATTGGCTCAACGGAAGTCGGTCGAATTCAGATTGATCCGGGTTCTGCCTTGAGCATTATGTCGCGAAGGCTTATGCAGTTTCTTGGGATCCCTCACAAACTGACTTCAACTAATACCGCCATTTTTGGCTTCAACGCCAATGGCAGTCATCCTCTGGGTAAGATCAGGCTCAGATGCCAGATCGGAGATCTTAAAAGCAAGGTGATCTGTTACGTAATCGAAGCAGACACTTCATACAACCTTCTCTTAGGGCGACCATGGATTCATGCCAATATGATCGTCCCATCCACCCTGCACCAATGCATGAAGTATTTGGATGAAGACGAAGAAGTGCATACTTTGATTGCTGATAACAGCCATTCAAGGGTGTTGAAAACTACTTCGTAGACGCCCTTTTGTATGCTGAAAGTGCTGAGATCGATCCCCCACTACACAATGAATGTGATAGTGGGAATGAAGCTGATACTGAGTCAGGGGTGTTTATTGCCAATGAAGGATTTGAACCTCTTGTAATTAATCTTGATGATTTGGATGTAAATGACACCACCAGTGATGAAGGCGAGTGGGAAATGAGAATCTAGACTTTGCTTATTTATCTGGTGTTCCTACTGATTCTATACGTTCAGCTACTAGCACGGATGCAGATAGTCTCTCAGAATTCGAGACTTTAGCAACCGTGCACATGCCAATTAGATCATCAATGATGTTACAATCAAACATCGAAAACGTAGATGGGGCGGTGTTCGAAGTACCGGCCCATCGACTGGATCAAAAACTTATTCTTTTTGGAAGAGTTAAATCACATATAGCCTCATCCAGTGATAGTGAGGATGAAGCTTAGGAAGCCCCTCAATTCTATCATTATGGACTAAAGTCATTCCGGATGATGGCAAAAATGGGATATGACTTGATGAAGTGTGAGTTTTGTCTTTTTGTCAGATGTGAAATCTTAACTTAACAAAGAATTGATCTAATGTAAGGTTTTTAGCAAACCCCCAGCTATCAACGGATTTGATTAGTCTTTACCAACTACCGTTTGAGTTGGGCTAGCCATGCTATTCCCCTCAGTATAGTGAGTTATCGAAGGTTTTGTTTGGGCTTAGAGACCAAACGTTCCTTCTTCCCTTTGCTTTAGCAACTTTGGACAATGATGTATCCTTACATTTAGATAAGGATATTATCGTGACAGATTGTCGTAGGATTTTTAGCAAACCCTAAGCTATCAACGGATTTAATTTGCCTTTACCAACTACCGTTTGAGTTGGGCTAGCATGCTTTTTCTCTCAGCATGGTGAGTTGTCGAGGAATTTATTCTCTTCTCGTTGCCTTGATGGCGTTGGGTAATTCATGCTTTTTACCCCCAGCATGGTGGGGCTGGCGAGAAATTTATTCTTTTCCCATTGCTTTGATGGCGTTGGGCAATTCATGCTTTTACCCCAGCATGATGGGTTGGCGAAAAATTTATTCTCTTTCCGTTGCCTAGATGGCGTTGGGCAATTCATGCTTTTACCCCAGCATGATGGGTTGGCGAGAAATTTATTCTTTTCTTGTTGCCTAGACGGCGTTTGCATTTCATACTTTTTACCCCCAACATATATGGGGTTGCGAGAATTCTGTTTGGACTTAGATGCCAAATATTTCCTTTATCCTTAGTCATAGAGACGTAGGATTTATTTTCATTTTAGGCTCCAAGTTAGGTGTGAAACTTTGTGCTAGCGGTGAGTGAAGATTTCTTCTCTCATTGTAATGAAAGAGAGGTCGGATGAATTTTTTTTAAGAATAATAATTTTTTAAGGAATTTTCCATTAATTGGCATCATCATCCGATCCCATGTTGATTAATCGACCGATATGCTCCATTTGAGTAGACCGTCTCTACTACAAATGGGCCTTTCCATTTTGGTTGAAATTTGCCCTTAGTCTTGTGCGTCATAATCATAGGACGCCTGATCGCTAAGACCAAGTCACCCACTTTGAAAGTTCATTCCTTCACTTTTTTGTTGAAGGCTCGGGATATTCGCGCCTGATAAAGCTCTATTTGCTGTTGAGCCTTTAAGCACTTCTCATCCAATGCTTCTAATTCCCGAAGTCGGTTATGTTTTTCCTCAGTGGTCATTCTTTTAGCTAATGCTACCCGAAGAGAAGGAATTTGAATTTTTAGAGGTAGTATAGATTCGCAACCATACACCAAAGAAAATGGTGTACTCTTTGTCGGTGTCCTAACCGTTGTGCGATAAGCCCATAGACAAGCTCCCAATTTCTCGTTCCAATGTTATAACCTCTGATGAACATATTTTTAATATCGTTAAGTTAAAAGTCATCTCTGACGACAATCATTTTCCATGTGTGTGGTCGAGAACCGCATAACACATAAACGGATTACGTGCCGATTAAACGGATTATGCGGAATTATGTGGAATATTAATACTTTAATATATATTAATATAATAATTATAAAAAATGGATATATTCAGTGCTATAAAACTCTAAAAAATTATAAATAATAACTGTAAGCATGTAAAATGAAGATAAATTGGCTCTACATAAGGAATTAAAAAGATAGAAAAACTTATCTCTTAACTCCCAATGTAAAAAATGTATGGATCAAAACGTTGCTCTCCTGCAAATCGAAAAGAAAAATTAGTGAGGATCAATGAATATGAAAATATAAAAAGGTACAACCATAATAACATAAAAAAATTTTAGCACATATAAATGAACGATGTATATACAAATTACAATGAACATATGACAATAATCCACATATTGCTAATACAAATTTGTGTAAACTATATAAGTAATTAGTTTTACATATTCAAAAAATAATGCAAGTTTATGTCAAACGGTTCTTTCCAATCACAAAATTCTCTATTCATCCTCATTGTTATCTTCATAATGAACACTGTTTTCCAACTCAGATCTATCATAATCTTCATTCACATCATCATAATCCTCTTTTAAAATGTCTCTATCTTGATCATGTTCTTTGGAAAGATCTTCAACAACCGTACTGGACGAACCCTTTTGTGCTCTCCTTCCCGTTGCAGCTCTTCTTCTTAGTATCATTTTCTCCTCCTGAGTTTATTTTCGTTAGCTCCACTCGCCGCAGCAACAAGATCCCATATCAAGTCGGAACTGGAGAAGATCTCATCTTCGTAATTGCTCTTTCTCTAACAAATGCATCCTTCCAGTGGAAAGCTCCAGAATCATCTGGAGCAATCAGCACATTCTTACTATTTCCATCATTCTTCTCATTTCTTTTATGTGCTATTTTTTTGTTGAACTGAATAAAGATGAGATCATTCAACTTTAGCACATCTAGCCTGTTTCTCTTCTTAATATATATCTACAAATTTATATATAATTTTGTACAAGAGAAAACAGAAGTTTAGAGTATTAATTTTAAAATAATGTAATTGAAAATTATAAAATATATAATTATTTTAGTAGTATTTACTTCTTCAAATACACTGAAATTTCTATCGCATCCTAAAGAGCTACTTGTCAAGTTTTAGATCTTAATTGCCATTTGCCGAAAATAGGGTGCCTCTCCTCCATAAAAATTCCACTAATGAGCTATTAAAACAACATATAACAATATGTTAATAATTAAGAAGAATATAATTTAGTATTCAATTCTTTTAAATTTCACACGTAAAGGTTACCTGGATTGAAATCATCTGTGCCATTAAAACTCAGTCGATACATATCCACCATGCCACTCCCCATAAGTCCCTCCTTGTACATAAGAAATTCATGCGAGCCAATATGATTTTGGATGTCATGTTCAGGATAGAAGATGTATATGCAGTGCATGACTGCATTTTTTACTAGTGTGTTGTTTTGGACTATCTTATCCCTATAATAATAATAGAGATTAAGATAATATGCTGTCAAATGCAATGTGGAATCGGGTCTGCCCCTGAATTCTTTCTCAATTATATCAATAATTGGTCTAAATGTGGACTCCTTCCGATTGCAATCAGTTTTGATCTCATCATTTGCATCTTCCAGCATTCCATAAACAAAACCCATGCTTGGTTTACGATCAACATCAACAATCCTAAGCAATTTAAATAAACAAATGTATACCTTCAGGAGCTATTTTATGTCTTTCCAAAATGAGTTAGAATATATTGTGGTTTTAGTTGACTTGCTATTCTCTGACTTGGACCACCTGTTGTTATTCCACTTCTCTGAAGAAACCATAGTAGCCAACTATGATTTTGTCCATAAGACAGCTCAAGCTCAGGAAGGTAGTGGCAAATCTGGTAATTCCTAGATGAACAAGCTCCTTCCTATTTGTAAATGAGCGCATCAAAGCCAGAATACTGTGATGCGCATAGATAAAAACTGTCATTGATCTTGCCTTCTCAATCAATACTTTGTATTTTGGTATCTTGTCAATATCCTCCAACATGAGATCTATAGTATGGGCGAGAGTATTCTTTCAGCGAGAGTATTTTTTTGGCTCGAATGCAAAGGGAAGAAACGAGGTGAGAAGGGAATTGAAGGATTGGATGCGAGTTAGGTGCGGATCGGATTTTCAAAATGTTTTTGAAACCTGTTAACCCGCACCCATTATGCGCCTATGCAGTTTATGCCGCATAATCCGCATAGGCCGCATGACAGTGCAATTTCTCCCGTTTCTGTGCGTTTACAGCCCACACACGTTTATGCGGGCGCATATGCGCTCGCATAGAACGTTTTTTTGAACAGTGACACACACACACACACACATATATATATACATATACATATATATACATATACATATATACATATATATATATATATATATATATATATATATATATATATATATATATATATATATATACATATACACATACATATATACATATATATATATATACACACACACACACACACACACATACATATATATTATATGGGGGGAGAGAAGAAATGAGTCGTCTCATGTAAGTTACCTGAGTCAGCGCCAAAAATATTGTGATCCCATTATATTTCTTTTAAAAGTTTTTTTTGGATTATGATCTCAAGCCTCAATGGTTTATTCATATTCAATTTCTTAGATTTTAGTTTGATGATGCCTTTCATCAAGTAGACACAAAATTAATTGTTTTTGTCAACGTAACATCTTGAATTCATTGGATGGAAGAACAAATGAACTCTAAATTCATGGAATTTGATCTTAAAGAAGCTAAGGAGGTGGAGACTATAAGTCGGAAAAACTTTTAAAAGATAATTGGATCAATATTTTTTTGTTGCTAAAATAATGGAGACCATAATTTCAGTAATATGTACACACACATACTATAAATGACTTTCTAGCTTTAGAAACTTACGTGTACACACACATACTATAAATGACTTTCTAGCTTTAGAAACTTACCTGAGCTAATGGTAAAAGAATAGTAATTTATTTATTTTTTTGAAGTTTTTATAAAGTTATAGCTCCTCCTCAACTTTTTGATTTTATGAATTTTGGAGTTCATTTGCATTCCATCAAGTGGATACAATTTGTTGTATTCACCGAAAATCATTAATCTGGTAACCATTGCATGAAAAGTCAAATCAAAACTAAAGCCAAGAAATTGAATATGAGTAAATTCAAGGAGGTTGAGATCATAATCTAAGAATATGTTTGAACAGAGATAATTGAATTGCTATATTTTTGTCATTAACTTAAGTAACTTACATGAGGCGGTAGTTCATTTCCATTATTGTATATATGATACGAACAACTTATACATGTGCACTTATGGAATTTACAAAAATGTCAGTTTTTGGAATTGTTTTAGAAATATTTTCCCAAATATTTTTCACACAATGAAAATGAAATGGAATATATACACACATATACTTTTTCGAGACATTGAAATGAATTGGAATATCGAAACCAGTTGTAAGCAGGAACTAAAAAAAATCTCCCCATCTTTGAACCACTTTTATCTCCAACTGTCAAGATCAGACCCATGCACTTTATTTCTTGGCCATCAACTCCTTAGCTCTCTCCCTCTTCCTTCCCTCTCTCTGACTCTCAAAAATTATAATAAGGAGAATTAGGATTTGTGGTGGAAATTTAAGAAAGAAATTCCAAATTCGGGAATTAATCAGGGTTTTAATAAGGTTTGGATCTCAAATCCAGACAAGTCGCAAGTTTACTCACACGAATCCCTCGAGATAAGATTTGGAAAAACAAATCACTTGCTCTCAATTATCTCAAATTTATTAATTGATCAAAATTAGAGTTAGAAATATATTAGAAATCGTACGTGCAACAAAATCACAACAAATCTGTTGAAATATGAACTTATCCTTAATTACATATTGGCCAAATCTAGATAAATTTAGGCATTTGTTTGTTTCCATCAATTCTCTCTCATTTGGAAATATTCAATGCCAGTGAATGACTGTAAGAAGAAAGTCAAGAAAGTCCGGATGAAGTTTGGCAATCTTCCGATATCTGGTAAATCTTTCCAATAAACCAAATACATGTAATTCAATCAGATCCTGAACCAAGATATTTGATATCTGGCGTTCTTATGGTGGTGGAAATATTAGATATAGAAGAAGTGGAGCAAGTTGAAAATTCGTTGATGCAAAAAAAATGCTTTGCATAGGACAGGAGCTCGAGGGCCAATTGGAGCATAACACCAAGATAAGTGTGGACCAATAATAACTGAGCGAATAGTAAGGGCTGGCGGAATATCCAACTTCGAAGGAGCTACATCAATCTCTTACGAAAACCCGAGAGGATTTGTATGTTGTATGAAAAACCTTTTCGTTCTTAAAATAGAACCTCGCGGTTGAACCCTAATAAGTATCGATCCAGTTGTAAATACTTGCAATCTATTATGTGCATCTGCAATAAACCTGTAAGTATCATCGCTAAATATAATTTGCTTACATAGATTTGTATGCTGCAAACGATGCAGGAGGGGTGCAAGTGCATCTATGGGCGGATCATGCATGTCTGCTGTAGGCCAGAGTCCATAGGGCATATGAACCTAGACTTGATAGGCTTATATGCACAACATGGAGCAATTTAGGACCTTGTGTTTGAGTTATCAATCCATTCCTTAGGTTTTCAGAGGGGCTCTTTGGTGGGGAAGGGGTCAATACTATTATATTTCTATGAAACATAAATGTATAAATGTTGGACTTTCTATAATTCTTAAAATTAAGGTCAAATAATTAGGGTCTACCTATCAAAAGATGTGCAGCATCTATGTGTAGGACATCATACCAAATACGACCATTGTAACTCGAAAATTGAATAGATACAAGACAACGCTGGATGATAGAATGAAAACTCTTATTAACTTAACTGACAAACATTTGTGGGTGTGGTTTAGGTGTGAGGCTCATCCTTTCAACAGCTGACTTAGAAATAATGCTCACACAACTATCTCTATCAATCATGACTATAAATCTTACCTTGATGTGTGATATAGATTTGAAATACATTAGACCTACACCAGTCATCATTTCTAAATATATAATGCAGGTACCTAATATATATATAAATGTGTATCATTACTCTCAAATCATCCTCAA
Source organism: Dracaena cambodiana (assembly GCA_036321105.1). NCBI lineage: Eukaryota > Viridiplantae > Streptophyta > Magnoliopsida > Asparagales > Asparagaceae > Dracaena > Dracaena cambodiana. Next base: position 73,820,053 of record JAYEPQ010000003.1, on the reverse strand, counting down.
TATCACTAAATCTCCTTGAGGTTTATAGATTTCATCTTCAATCCCGTGCTCATCTCCATTAAGGACTTGTCTATCAACAAATTCCTCGTGGGATATTCATAAGCAAAGTGATCAAAACTATCACTTAAAGCACTTGAAGCAAGTCTGTTCTTGTAGTCTGTTTTGATGATTCACCAGTGGTCGTTTTACCTTTTACATCTTTAGGATTAGTATTGGTGTGGGTAGCACTAGTGTCAATCTCTCTTTTTGGATACTCCGCGGTTTAGTAAGTGGATTTTTTATCGGAAGATGTGTGCAAATATGTCTTGTATTTCAGAGCGCACTAAAATGCATGCTCAACAGAATTTAAAGAGTGTGAGTAATTCACGCTTGAGCTTGGACCTACGTCCAATGCGAAACCGTGAAGGGTAAGGCGACTGTTTTTTTGAAAATCACATTGTACTACGAACTTATCAAAGTTATGCATTCAATTACACTCATGTTTTTCTATCTTAAATTAGACATCTGATCAAGAAGACGATATGTAAAAGTAGAAGGAAAGTATTTCTTTCTAAGTAGGACAAATATTTGGTGTTTGTGAGAAGAGGTTGAGTCCTCTTTGGTTTTCCTAGTTTCCAGGATGACTGCTCAAATAGCTAGTTTATCCTAAGTTATTTTAGATTATAGCTTTATTTTGTATAGCAGAATTAGTAACCATGTGGACGATTCATTTATATGCTATTCAACATTCAGGGGGCTAATAATGCAGCATCAGCGGTTAGCAGAAATTGTCGAGATGATTCATACAGCATGCTTAGTAAATGATGATGTGTTAGACGATAGTGGTATGCACAAAGGTATATTCCTGATAACAACTCTATCATTTTTATATGTGTTTACTCTTTAATATTAATCAGCATCATACAATTTATTGCAACTATAGTTGTGTCTTTTGTCCTTCATCTTTGTAAATTTTGTAATCTCTTGTTTTGTTTTTCCTTATTATTTACTTTTCATGATCTAATTGACTATTCTCAAGAGTTTGACCAAGAAAGGATCTTTTTCTTACAAGTTGTAGGAAATATGCTAGGTCTGGATGATTGAGTCAGATATAAACCCACCAAACTTGCTGCTCGAATTGCACCAAATTCCAGCCATAAAACATAGAGAGAAATGCTTGATGATAATCATTCGTTCACTTATCTGCCAACTGACATTCATATCTAGTACTGACGTACTGTGGTAATTTAAGATAATGATTTTGCAAACTTGATGAAAGATTAGTTTGAGTTTTAGTATGAACTTATGCAAATATCATCATTATCACCTATGCTTTTCTCATCAAGGAGGGGTCCACTATGGAGCATAATGAAAGTTTTGACAAAATTTTGGTGACAGATGCCAGACAGATGTCAACCCGCTCACAATTAGAGCTAACTTTCTGGGACAAAAGAGAGGCATGCTACAATCCTAGAAGGCTAGTTGCCAACCTCCAAATTTTCCTAGTCTTGAAAAACCTTTAGAATAAGGGGAGAAGGTTGATAAATTGCTCTAAAGAAATGCATTCCAGAGGCACACATAAAGCAAGAGTTGTATGGAACAGATTTCCCTTGAAAAAAAACACGTAGATGCGATTGCAAGCTTTTCTTTCGCCATATAAACTTTTTGAATATTCAATTTTCTCTGTTTCAACTATCTGTAAGTAGCTGTTACTATGTCCCAAGACTCACTGGTATAAAAGTATCTATTCAATATTCTTTTAAACTGTGTAAATTTACCTCAACACCAAAGTCCATCTTATCGTTATTTCATATCCTTCTATCTTATTATGGCTAAGTCATCTTTGGGCATTCCTGAAAGACCACAAGAACTATTCTCTCTCCAATTTGTTTATTGTAGGTTAGCTCTAGTAAACAATTAAACATCATGGAATCTACATTAAGACCCACTTTGAGACTTGTGTACTATATCAGTGTTCATAGTTACCAATAAAATTTTATTTGCCTTGCAAAAGAAAAAGACTAATGCTATACCCTCTTCGATGTAATTTTGTGGTTGCACGTTACAGAATTTCCTCTCAGCAGATTCTCATGCATGTAATCGTTTGTATCCTTTTTGTTTCACTATTCAACTCAAGTTAATTCCGTTAGTATCAGAGTAAAAAGCGACAGCAAGGATCCTCTCCCCTTTCTCTTATGCTAGGAGATTTAACCTTCAAACGGTACATAAATTTTGCAAATTTTAGCACGTACTCATATCATGGAGCTGGAAGTCCCTGAACTTGTTCTTCAGTTGCATTTTCTCATCAACATGTTAATATCTTCGAAAAGCTTCCTGAAGCATTCACCTTACAGTTGATTCTTCAATTTCTGTCCTGTCGCACATGCCAAACTGTGGCAGGAAATTGCGAGTCTAGATAGAATAAAAACCTTATACTCATGCCTTAATTTTTTTTGTTTCAGCAGCTAAATTTTCAATAAGAGAGCCTGGTAAACCGAATTTCAGTCTCAAAGAGACCCAAGATACTTAGAAAAAGGGCTTTCAGAGTAAAGATGTGATCATGTGATATAGGCTTCTCAGGTGAGTTACAGAGCACCCAGATACTAACTTGAAGAACTGAAAAAGCACCGAGTCTATATCTAGGAAGTGGTCTTTTTAGATGAGCTCTTGACAAACAATAGGATTAGGGCCGCCTATCGGGCCGTGCCCGGCCCGGGCCCGTGCCCTGCACGGCACGGTTGCCCGGGCTCGGCCCGCCGGCACGGCACGGCGGGCCCGTGCCCGGGCCGGGCCGGGCCGGCTTTTTTAGAAAACAAAAAAAAAATTAAAAATAAAGAGGAAACATATTACATATAGCTTTATTTAACAAGATTTAACAAGAAGTAATAACAATAAAAACAAATATTATATTATATCTAATCTCATTACATTCATATAATTGCTCTATAAATCTCTTTAGAAGTTATACAAAGCCCGAAGAGAGGGGAGAGGATTCTAGCCGTCACCCTCAACTTGTTCTTAATGTATTTTCTAAGAGATTTATGAGTTAAAAATTACAAAAAAAATTGAAAATAAATGAAAATCCTTACAAATTTAAATACTTTTAATCAAGGTTCATTTTCTTCTGGTAAGCCTAAGGTCTCTAGTACAACTTCATTAGTTAAGTCTTGTTCTCTATCTTCTGCGTCGTACCAATTCTTCAAGCAGACATACATCTCCAATGTGTCTGACGCCATTAAGGTTCTCAAGTCCGTGAGCACTCTACCACCTGCGTTAAAAGTAGACTCCGATGCTACAGTAGACACTGGAGGAGTTAGTAGATCACGGGCCATATTGGAAAGCACGGGATATGTTTTTTCCTGTGATTTCCACCATGCCAAAATATCAAAGGATTCATAATTTTCAGGGGATGCGTTATCTTCATAGTTAGCTCTCTCTAAATAATAATGTAATTCATTAAAATATGTACTAGTTTGTCTTGCCTTTTTTCTGTGAAATACAGATAACATTATTGGATTACGAATTTCCCTAGTAGATGGTTCTTTTGTAGTTTGTGTTGGCACACCATACATATCTTTATATGTTTTATACATAATATCTAAACATGTTTTAATATCATTAACTAAATCCCTCACATTATTTTCATAAGACATATTTGTATAAAATAAATCTATTAATATTTCAAATCCATCTAACTTGCAACGGGGATCCACAACAGTTGCAAAATATAATAAGTATGGAAAATCTTTAAAATATTTATTAAATTTAATTTCCATAGGTTCAACAATACTTTCAAGTGTAGAGTGATTTCTACATTCATTAAAAACCGAACTAATTTCGGTTAGATAATATAATACAATGTGTGTACTTGGGTAATAAGTTCCTGATAGTGCTCTAGATGCATTTTCAAATTTGCCTAAAAACTTAGAAATGCAATGCAACTGGTGTCATTCATTATTATCTAAACTATACATTAGTGACTCCATTTCATTAAAAGTATTTATTACATTTTTATACTGAATAGCTATGTTTAACATTTTATATGTAGAATTCCATCTTGTTCTAACATCTATAGGTACAATTCTAGGTGATATTTTCATATTTTTACATATTTGTTTAAATGATTGTCTTCTTGACTCACTATCTTTAATAAAAAGTAATGTATACCTAAGTTTCATTAGTGAATCATTTACTATTTTTAATCCATCTTGAACGTATAAGTTTAGTATGTGACAAATACACCTAACGTAGAATAATTTTCCATCTAGAATTGGTTTTGTCATACTTTTAAGAATTCTAATTGCGGCCGTATTTTCAGAAGTATTATCCAAAAAAATGGTAAATATTTTTTTATCTATTCCAAAATCTGAAAAAACACTTAGAAGAGATTGTGATAAGTTATGTGCATTATGAGGAAATTCGAATACCCTAAACCCTATTATTCTTTTCTGTATACACTATTCTTGATCTATATAGTGTGCCGTTACGCATAAATAATTTGTCATATTTTTAGCTTTCCAACAATCTGCAGTTATAGCAACTCTAAAAATTAAAGAAGTAAAAATAGTTATTAAAGTGTCCCTCTGCTCTTTATATAGTTTGAACATGTCGGATGTACATGTTGAACGTGGGACTTTTTTATATTCGTCAGTAAATGCTGATTTACAAAATCTTTCAAATTTGCGATTTTCCGAAAAAGTAAATGATTGTTCGTCATGTATTATAAATCTTGCTAAATGTTCTCTTGTTTTAATTGGATTATATTTACGTATACCTAATAATCCACTAAATGTGCTTATTTGTGTTTGATGTGGTACATTTGGTAGGTGATTTTTTTCTAGGTGTCTTTTAAGATGACCCGTTCCGCTACCTAAAGGAAACGAATAAATTTTATGACAGTGTTTGCACTTAGCTTTCCTAACATTGTTTTCTATTATTTTTTTCAAAATGTTTCCATATATTCGATCTAACAGCCCTAGTAGATGTGCTAGTTTGTGTTTCGGGTATGGTTGTATCAGTTGGTTCTTCCTCAGATACAGAAAATGGTACTTGAGGAGGTTGTTCTAAGGGTTGACATAAATTTTGATACTCTTCATCAGTTAAAAATGGAGTAAAAGAACCCGTGGCTTGAGAGCAAGAAGCGCCAGACGAGTGTGGATCCATTTTAATAAAATCCCGAAAAAAACAAATTAAAATTCTCAAAAAAACTTTAAATTATAAATATCTATTAACCGATGAACTATTTGAGAGAGAGTGTGAAATATCTAGCTAGGGAGATGAAGCTGGAAGCCGAAATAGCGAAGAAAACCTTGCTTCAATGAGAAAACTTGCTTGGATCTTGTTTGGGAGACTTGCATACTTTAGACTTCTTGATCACTTGATTGAAACTTGCTACTTGCTTTCCTTGAGACTTCTTGAGAACTAAAGATTTTAGAAGATTTTTGAGAATGAATTTGGTGTATAAGAATGATGAATGGTAAGAGAAGATAATGAGGTATTTATAGAGAAAGAAAGGTTTTAATTTGCAAAAAAAAATTACAAAAACCCCCCTAACGGCTATTTTGACCGTTAGGGGAAAAATCTGCAATTTAAAATTGCAAGAAATCCCCAAACGGCTATAAAAATAGCCGTTGGGGGGTTATTTGCAAAAAAAAATTGCAAAAACCCCCCCTAAACACTCCTAACGGCTATATTTAAAAAAAAAAATATTTCGGCCGAGCCTGGCACGTGCCAGGCACGGCCCGGCACGGCCGGCCTCGGCTCCGGCACGGCCCGAGCCGAGGTGCCGGGCCGGGCGTGCCCAACGGGCTGCCCGGCCCGATAGGCAGGCTTAAATAGGATATTAGAGCAAAAAATTGGAAACCAAGAAAGTTCACTGTTCTGAGACTCTGGAAAAAGAAGTTCAAGATCATATGCTGAGGCAAAACTGAAGGAGTTTGCATAATTACCTGTTTAGAATCGTATATCCTGCGTATCTGATATGATACTTGAATCTGGGTTTGTGATTCATTATGATTCTCTTAACAATTTTGTTATATTCTGCTTTTTGAATTACCATTTTCAAGTGAGCATTGACTGTGAGACTTGTAGTATTATTTATTGATATTTAGATTTAAAAAAATATGCATGACCTTGATATTATAATAGACAACTACCCGTGGTGTAAACAGGAATATTTCATATACATATGTATAAGTAAAGTTTCAAACCCCCCCTTAATATTTGACTAGTCAAACTTTAATGCTAAAACGTCTCAATCAGCACACTTAACCCGCTCCTTTGTTAGCCACCTATTTATGTTAGAAGAAGGACATCATGTGACCGGCATGTGATGTAAAAAGGCACTGGAGCTCTCTCATCTCTACAACGGCTTTTGTTATAACCAATTACTTGATCCATCTAAGATCTATTTGTGAGGATCTATTTTCTCATTTTTCTATTTGTCTTTTCTAAAAAAAATTGAAAGATCTAATTGTGAGGATCTATTACTTGATCCATCCCCATAAGTCCTAATCTACCTTCAATTCCTCTCTTTCTTTCTTTTGATTTTCTTATATAGAAGATCGTGGCCTAAATCACACAACCTGTCTTCACAGGGAGTTTGATTTTGACTCCGCTTGTCAAGGATCAGTACACCGATCGGGGAGAATCAAGTTACATGAGAGAGAGAGAGAGAGAGAGAGAGAGAAATTGGTTAAAATTGGAAAATGGAAGGGGGATCTATTCTCTACTTTGTGAGGGCTATTTTGGTCATTAGATAATGCTAAGTTAACGGTGGTTAGGAAGCTAACATAGGAACTGTGTTAAGTATCCAATTGACATGTTTGGAGGGTTAAAGCTCGATTGATTAAATTTTAAGGGGGTTTCTGAAACTTTACCGTATATGTATTTGTGTGTTGTGCCTTAACTTCTGTCCTCTTTTTCTTAGTTTCCCAAAATTTTGTTGCATTACCCATATCAAATTCCTATATTGATATTGTAAGTATTAATAGCAATTGTAAGTTACGTTTATATTTGTTATAATAATGAGAATGCGTGAAAGATTTAGGATCTGAATCAATTTCCTTGCCTATATGCGATGATGCATATGAAGGGTTAGTTACATTACATACTGGATATGAGAGTTAGTTACCATGTTTCAATAATTGAAATTGCCTCACCTTCTATCCACTTGGCCAGCTATTTTCTTAGCATCAGAGTTACAATTATCCATGACCTTTCAATCTTTTGTCTTATACTTATAATTTTCAGCAGACTGCATGTTTAAATTCAGTGTTCTAAAATTCTCTTGTCCAAGTACTTGGATGAGTTCTCTAGATGCACGAATTGGAAGTTTCAGTTCAAAAAATCCAAAAAAACAAGTACTCGTTTAACTTGGTCGAGTCTGGATTATGAAGTGGGTACATGGACCCTTATCGGATCGAAAAGTATAAAAGGGACATAATATTCTTTTCTGAATCTGACTCGCCATTTTTTTTATATAAGTTAGAGAGAGAGAGAGAGAGAGAGAGAGAGAGAGAGAGAGATTTTGAACTATTATCTCTCTCTCTGATGAGTTTTTGCAGCTGTGATGCATCAATTATTGAAGTGGATTTGAGGTAATGCGATCAGCGGAGCAAAATCAATAAGAGCTTGTAAGAGTGGCCATAATGATTAGTTTAGGAAGTTGACATAATCAATAGGTCGACGTTTCGCATTAATTCTAGCTCAACAACAAAGTAAGATTGGTCCTTTCTTTTGATTTTTCTTGTTCTATTGCGTTCTTTTTTTTTCTTTTAATATCTTCATTGTCATTTTCTTTCATTCTTTCTTTTTATTGATTATTTTGAAATTATTTTTTTTTTCAAATTGATTGAGTTGAGAGGGGTAGGAAATGGGTCTATTTTGGAAAAATAAATCCAAAACTGACATCCAGAGCTGTTCTTGAATCTTTTTTCCAACCTGTTGTTATGATATTTGTAAGGTATGAACTAATGTTGAAAATAACGCATTATGAAATCCGTTATATTGCATTATTAAACCTGACAGAATCTCATCGCTATGTAACAACTGAAAATAACTCAGTGTACTGTAGCACTTCGTTTTTTATGTTATTTTACATTATATTTACGTTATGTTAAATTACATTACGTTATGTTATTTACAATTATTTTTTAGTAATTTCTATATTGTTGATTATTAACGAATTGCTAAATTTTCATACTAGATTAGTTGTTAGCTTGTTTGATCACTTGTGGAATTGCTAACTTAATAATTTGCGATTGTTTCTTTTTTCGCTTGTTGCAATTTTTCTCCAGTTGCTAAAATATCTTACTTGTTGATTTTATTGAATTTTTAACGAACTGAAATCAATAATTACAACTAAGATAAATTAAACATTACAAAATATAAATTACAATGATAATAATTAAATTGAAATAAAAAAAGTTGGAATCTTGTTTTTTTTTTTAGATGATGACTGAAATTATAGTTGCAGATTTAATATAATTTATTTGTTTTCTTGTTTAGATAATGACTGGAATTACGGTTGTAGACTTAGTATAATTTATGAAGATAAATGAGAAAATTATTGTAAAACTTAATATAAAATTAGAATATATTATGTATTACAAAATGGTTGTATATTTGTTTAGAAATTATAATTTTTTTAATTAATAAAAATTATTTTATATAGTTTTGTATTTATTTTTATTAAATAAATAGAAAATTGTATAACATACGTTATGCGTTACGCTATATAACAGAGGCAAATCATTACGTTACCGTTATCGCTATTTTAAACATTGGTATGAACGTTTTATTACGTTTATGTTTTGATTTTTTTTAGTACTAAGAGTACATGTTCTTGTATTAAATGTTTAATGTTTTTGTATATACATATTGAAATATTAATATTGTCGTTACAAACGAGTAATCCGAGTTTTAGTTTTTTAGGAGTGCTAACTGCTCGTTTTCAGACCGACGAGTAATGAAATTGGTTTTGTTAACATGTAACTTGAAGTCATCAGCCTGGAAACTTATGCCAACCCCCCTCACTGCCCATAAAAAACTTTGACATCTTTGTACATTAAATTGTTGAAGTCCCTCGGTGTTCAAGGCTAAGGCCATTCCATAGCTTCTTCCTGCTATAAGCCTAGACGAATCATAATAAATCTTGAGGCCCCTAATTTCTGTAAGTTCAGCTGGGAAAGATGTTAGCATGAAGCCATGGTCTTCCCCTTTCATTATTCAACCCAGATTTGGAAAGTGGAAGCCGACTCCAACAACCAGGACTAAATCTTTTCATGTCCTTTTGAGCTTTCTTACTGCAGTCTCCGATGACTTAAGATATCAGTAAGTAAATTATACACACACACACATCAATTCCGCATGTCCAACCCTTCTACTCTGCAGTATTATACCAATATCATTCACTTGTAGTCCCCTCAGATTTCTTGTTAGGTTTTTTAGATCCCACGTTATATGGGGTTGGTTTTACCGCTTGATAATGTGCTGCATTTGAGAATGTGTCGTGCACATGAAAGATAGGATCCTTTGCCAAACCAGGTAAACAATGGTCACCGTGTCATCTCTTGTGCCTTCTGACTGAAAGAACAATGGTTATTGCCTCTTCTAGTCTCTTTCTACTCTAAAATTAGTCACGTTGGTTTGGCACAGGACATTTATGGCTAAAGCTATTGGTATGATTGGTTTGAAACTCAATATAATAGTTTGCTATACCCTTATTTATGAATTATGAAGGTTCACTTGAGGATCCCTCAAGACTGTCACATGGAGGTAGATACCTATGAAATCAAATCTATCCTAATTTCTGAAGTGTAACTCCACATTGTACTAGAATCTGCGAAGTACCAATTCACTATTTGTCTTGGAAGTCCAGTCCTTTTGCATGCATATTTATTTATTTATTATTATTATTATTTTTGACTATGGATGGGGATTATTTCTCTGATAGCATATGGCTACATCATCTCCAGTCTAGTGATTGGTGCTTGATGCGGTGGTAAAGCAGAGGATTGACAAGAGGAGAACAAAATGAATGAGCACCTATTTTTTGAAATGTGATAAATAAGGAAAACTAGCCTCTCATGAGTCGAATCTGTGAACTCAATTTCGCTACGGATTAACCTTATGCGTGCTCTAGGGCTCACCGTTAATTATAATGTAAACACACCATTGCCCAGTAAATGTAAACTTTTTTCAAAATGGCTACTTTCCTTCTATGACATGCGAATGCTCCTCTGAGATAATTGTGGCTGCAAGCATTTGATGCAGTCGAATCCCTCAGTCTAGGCGGCCTTATGTAGATGGAACTATGTCTGCATGTTGAGGTGTCTGCACCTGTACTCAAAGATGGACTTGGGTTTATATTTAGGAGCTAATAGAGGAACTTATTGTTCTGTCATTTCTGGCTCCATTGGTAGATTAAGAGAGGCGAGAGAGAGAGAGAGAGAGAGAGAGACAGTCAATAGTTATTCAAGAAAGTTCATTACTTAATCTGTCAGGATCCAACTGGGCAGAGAATAAATAGTAGGACGCAATGATAAAATATGAGATAGTAACCCTAGAATTTTTTTTCCCACCTCGTAGAATTTTGGTGATGAGTATAGGCTATGAATTTGCAAACTTTTTAATTTTTTGTGATAGGTACAGGGTATTGAGAGAAACCAGAGGTATAAGAACACTTTCTATGTTGCTTGAGCCTCATCTTTCCTTAGAGCAGAGGGCTTCTAGAGCTGTGCCTATCTTCTTTGTACAACATGTATTTCTCAAAGGAATTGTAGAAGATTATTCCTAAAATTCTGTAACCTTATAAATCATTCTGCAAGTTCTGTGACTTTATACATTCTTTGGTTTCTAGCTTCACAACTGTTTGATATGGAAATTGGTAAATCTGATTAGATTCTACTACAGGATCAAAGTGTAATTCTCACTTCTTAGACATTCAGATTTCACCCAAAAAAAAAAAGAATCTAGTTGCAATTGCATATGAAAAAGATCACATTTATTTGCACACACTATTAGTATCCAAGATGTGCTTACACATTTATTTGCACACACCATCAGTATCGAAGATGTGCTCCATGTAATATAATACTATTAGATTCATTTTCTTATCTATGTTGGCTCCACCGTTGATCTATATTTGTTGCTAGAACAGTATGTATCTTGGTAATTTCATTCATCATTACTGATTAAAGTTGGAAACCGGACCTATATTTAGGTACAAGAAATTAATGAACAAATTGTCATTGTCTTCAGGGAAAGGAAACGATTCTCACCTCTACGGGACAGTACTAGCAGGAGACTTCAAGTTTGCGCAGTCTTCTTGGTGTGTGTCTTGCAAATCTTGAAAACCTCCATGTCATAAAACTCATCAACTAAAAGTATGTATAAATATCTTTGACAGATCACTCAATATTCTTTCAAGGCCTTCCATGCATAAATATAATCTGCATACTTGTAATATACTTTGCATGACAGGCAATCATGAATTTCACTAGCAGCTGGTAGCCTGGTGCAGGGAATCGGCTGAAGTGGATGAATTTGTATGCATGATACTTTGAGATTTTTAGCCTGTATCACTAAATGTTGTACATCAAATTAATATTATTATTTGATTTAAAAAGGTTTACATAGCTGATATATAATCTTTGAAATTCCTTACTGGAATGATATATCTTGTTATTGACAAAGGGAACTTGTTTCTGTATAAACTAGTTTCTTTTTTGTTATATTATTTTATCTTGTAAATGTCATCTTGAAAAAAGTACAGTTTCCTTCTCTTTTTACTCTTGCTGGTTGGTGATTTTTTTTTTTTTTTGCTTTCTCAGATTAATTCTGTATAAACTCCTTATTAATTCACTAGTTATTACTAATCCTTTTCCCTCTCTAATTCAGTTTCCTAATCCTTTTCCCTCTCTAATTCAGTTTCATTGCTAGAGCCTAATCCTTTTCCCTCTCTAATTCAGTTTCATTGCTAAGTAATAATTCATCTCCTAAGTAATAATTCATCTCCAGTTAGGATTATGACTGAGCACTCCTATTCCTTGACGCACTATCCTCTACAAAAAATGTATAAATAGGGGTGCACTATCCTCTGCAAAAAAAAGTATAAATAGGAGTGCAACGTCTCAAACTTTCTTCAAACTATTTTCTTCTCCTTTCTCTCTTCTAGGGTTTTTGATGGCGTCTTCTTCTTCTTCTTTGACTACTGAGGAGAAGATAATAAAGCTCGTGAGCTCAGATGGCGTGCAGTTTGAGGTGAAGGAATCCGTTGCCATCCAATCCCAGATCATCCGTTATATGATAGAGGACGAGTGTGTTGACATTCCAGTTCCCATGGTAAAGAGCAACGTCCTTTCGAAAATCTTGGAGTTTTGTAAGAAGTACGCAGAGTCATCGTCCGAGATGGCGTGCAGTTTGAGGTGAAGGAATTCGTTGCCATCCAATCCCAGATCATCCGTTATATGATAGAGGACGAGTGTGTTGACATTCCAGTTCCTATGGTAAAGAGCAACGTCCTTTCGAAAATCTTGGAGTTTTGTAAGAAGTACGCAGAGTCATCGTCCGATGAGGATCTCAGGACTTGGGAGGCGGAGTATATGAATGTTGATCAATCCATGCTTTACGATCTCCTTGTTGCATCTAATTATCTCGGCATTAAGAACTTATTGGATTTGGCTTGTCAAACTGTAGCGGATTTGATCAGAGGTAAGTCGCCGGAGGAGATTCGCAACATATTCAACATTAAGAACGACTTTATGCCGGAAGAAGAGGAAGCCATCAGAAAGGAAAATGCATAGGCTTTTGATTGAATCTTATGGTGTTTTATTTTTGTCTTAGATTTGCATTTTTTCCCTTTTTTTTTTTTTGGTCGAGAGATCGTGGAAGATAGAATTTTTAGTTTTTTTTTTTTTCTGTTCAATTACTATGTAATGCTCCTCAACTAATAAAATTTCGAAGTTTAAATAAATATTTAGCTATTTTAATGCAGTTTAAAATTTTATTTTTTATTTCTTATAGCTCCCCGGAATATTTTATTGTAAACCACAAAATAATTATTTACATTACTAGTAGTGAGTCTGAATCATAATCAAAACTATATTAATCAGAAGAAGCTAATTTCTTAAAAAGAAATAAAATTGACAGCACTAACGACCTATCTATGTTGATTGTATTCATGGTGTCTGTGCTTCGTTAGGGCCTCTATAATTTGTATTTTTTTATGTTTTTATCTTTGATTTAATTTTAATGCGCACGGCTCTTTTCTGTAGTAAAACAAGTGCGGGAGGGAGAGGGGGAGAGAGAGAGAGAGAGAGAGAGGAAAGAGAGAACGAGCACAGGCGAAGAAAGCCATGGCAACTCGTTCACTTCCCAATTAACGAAGCCCTGATCTTTCCAATTACGGTAAGATTTTATCCTCTTTCTTGATTTCATATCATTTATTCCATTCAATTTATAATTTCCCTTTTCTTTTCTTGTGAAGCTGCAGCCCCAATTTCACTTGCACCAGCGAGCATCTGATCGTTGAGGAATTAGGTGACGATTTTTAACCGAACATATTTAAAAGCTGTGATTTTTAACCGAACATATTTGGGTTATTAATTGTTGTATTTAGTGAATATAGGACGAGTTCTCTTAAATTAGAAAGCCATGGCGATTCATGTCAAGATCAGTATTGGTTTCTTCTCTTGGTTATCAACTGCTCAGCTCTCTTCCTCTCACTTTTCCCACTCCGACTCTCAAAATGATGATAAGGAGGTGGACCCCATCTCGTCTTCTCTGTGGATCGCATGGATCCACCTCCAACCCAACTCCCATCTTCCAATTTAAATTCCAACTCTTCCCCACTTTCACCCTCTGTCTCCCCCCCTTCAGTCAACAACTTTCATCGTCATTTTTCACCTTGGTCTTGTTTTTTGTTGATGGGTTCTGATTCCTGAGGAGTTTTGTTGATGGCTTTGGGGTTTTGAGTTGATTAGACCATTTTTGGTTGTTGGGATGATGCTTTCTTTGAGTTGCTCCGCTAGTGTGGATCTTAGTAACAGAGGATTGGATCTGGTCTCCTGCTTGTGGTCTTCGAATTTGAGCAGCAGGCTGCTGTGGAGCGCGCATGCAAGGTGCTCGATGCTGGGTCTCATCCACTAAAAATGGTATTTTTGATGACCCATCTGTTTTGATTTTGGCTTTTGCAAGGTGTTTGGGTTTTGTTTTAGGTGGTTTGGTTGTTGATGTTTGCAGTGGATGTTTGGAGCTCTATGTCTATTTTGGGAGTTGACGAGACAGGCCGCGGTATCAGTTTCGTTTTTGATAGTAGTAGTTTCTGATGACCTGAATAGGCTTAACAAAATCTGCAATCTGTGAGCTATCTTTTCTGTGCCACTGTAATTTGAATTTGTATTTGGAGTTGGTTTAGATGGTGTGGATATTGTTTTTCTTTTATTAGGGCATGATTTACTTACTGAGATTATGGTATAAAATATTGTTATAAGCACAATCATCTAATGATTGAAATGTTTTAACGTGCTGTATGTCTTCAGGAATGCTCAAAGAGAACAAATGTGATCACCAAGAGCGAAATCTAAAGAACCTATTACTGCCTAACTATAGTAAAAAAAACAACTAGAGAATTAGTTAAGCTGAACTTTTGCAGGGAAAATGAGATCATAACTTAATGAAAGTTAGGAATGCTAAATGAATAGCAAGCGCCCAAGTTGCTTGTGGCTGAAATCATGGTGAGTTGATTGGAGTAGACAGCTTTCTTCCTACATAGAGATGCCAGAGTAGGGATTTCCATATGTCACCTAGTCCTTGTCCTATAGTCCTACCCCAATCCAAGAACACACAACTATGCACTTGTAATAATTGTTCATCCTTTAAAGATGTTAGTTATGATTATTGTTAGTTCGTTGGAGTACGCATCCCTTTGGGGAGCTATATAACTTTGATTTCATTGCACATTCTCCCATTCGAAGTCCTTGTCTTGTGAACACTCCGTTTGGCCATTTGGGATTGCAGAGGTGGCCTTAGTATCTATCTGTTGGTGTATCTCATTATATGACTTGCCCATGATAGAAGTAGGTCGATATTTGGGTGCTCAATTAGCCTCTTGAATATTGTTGTTATTTCCAGGAAGCATGGAGATGTATTCCATTGATACACATTCACAAGGGTATCTTGATAAAGCAAATCTTGAAAGCTCTTGGACGTAACTGCAGCCTGGACATGACAGTGAAAGGTTTCTTTTGATTTCTGCTTGGGAAGTCTTCGGGTATGGTATATTGATATCATTTTTTTTATGTTCCCTTCTTGTGTTGAAATTGTCTTTCAGTATTGGCCCTGAATTAGTCTGGCTGGACCTACTAGTTTTATGGTAGCAAACCTAACCCTTTTTAGCTCCTCTAGTAATGGATATTGCCATTGGAAGAAACTGTTTATGTCTGATAACCAGTTCTGTTGAGGACATTTGCACAACACTTTGTCCTTCAACTAGATACCCTTTGTCGAGTCCTTGGAGGAGAAAATTCCCACCAGTTAATTATATAGTTCATCTTTTCTTAGCGACTCTCTTTGGGGTTGCTCAAATTTGTATTTCAAGTTAGAGGAATCAGATAACATGTTACTTTTTTGTTCTTCTGTTTTAGCTATTTATTATCTTTATCATATATTCTTCACTTGCATTATTTGACCGTATTATGCATCCAGTGAGTTACTGGTTTCTTTTTTCACTTAACACATTTGCATATTAATACTTCTCGAATCTAATTATCTTGTTATATTTTCTCATGTCAAATATCATACTTCATAGCATAGATTAAGTGAGTAGTCAGATTCTTGTTTGCTTTTGGTTCCTACATTTTCATCTCAAGTCAATTTCTGAATATTTGCTGATAACAAATATCCGTTACTTTAAATATCTTTATTGTGTATTTTTCTAGAATTCCTTACACTTAGGGGTGAGCATCGGTCGGTTCGGTTCGGTTTGGTTTTTTGAAAAAAAAACCCAACCGAAAACCGAACCGAAGATTTAAAACCGAAACCGAACCGACCGAATAAGAGTGGAAACCGAAAACCGAACCGAATTTTCGGTTCGGTTCGGTTTTCGGTTTTTAGGCTTTGAAACTAATTATGTGATAAATACTTGTATTTTATATGAAAAATAATAATTTTCTTTCTATTTTTTTTTCTACCTATTAAAATAACAATCACATGTTTTTCATTGAAAATTTAAGAGAAAAACACATTGAAAATAAATAAATAAAAAAGCTACAATTCCAAAAGTTCGGTTTGTTCGGTCGGTTTCGGTTGGATCTAAAGCCACTGAAACCCGACCCGAAACCGGTTTTTAATTTCGGTTTTTAAACCGAACCGAACCGAAAACCGAATAAACCGAACCGATCGGTTCGATTTGGTTCGGTTTTTTCGGGTTTATGCTCAGCCCTACTTACACTGCTTAGCTTGACTATTGATGTGAAATTATTAGGACTACAAGCGTTCAACATCTTGTTGTACACTTTCATTTTGAACCCCACAAGGGTCCAGGTTTTCTTCACTTTAAAATCAATCTTACGAGTCTACTAGAGAAAAAAGATGGTTTGATTGGAAGATTTTAACTAACTATTGAAAAAGCAAAATCTAGAGTTTTCAAATCCATTACAAAAATTTCATGACTATGATCAGTAAATCTCTCTCATGGATCTAGCTGTGCACGTTTAAGTAACATAATCAAATTACGATCTTAAATTAATCAATCTTTGTTTCAAAGCATAAGATATCAATGCATTGAAGTAAAGAATAAAATATCAATGAAATTTTAGTTAATCAAACTATCTTTATGGATTATTTCTTAGATCACTTCTATAATTAATCTCAAACCTAATTTGCGAACATGGCATATCAAGTTCTCTCAATTTCTCAGTTATTGATAATACACCATCGTCTTATAGATTTCCAAAAAAAATTAGACAAATCCAATCTAAGCAATTAATCTTAAAAGTTGTGCATCGATTAAGAGTGATGACTTTACATAAATCAAATCCATAATTATAACTTCACCAAAACCCTCGAAATCTAGAAGAAAAAGTTATGCATGGCAAAATTAATTACAAAATTTTATATGAAAGCTAGACATTAAAAATAGATAAAACTAATAAAAAGACTAAAACTTGATCAATAAAAACTGGGAATTCAATTATGGATTTGATTTGATCAAATTACATCAGAACATTCATAATCTAATCTTAACTTCTCTAAAAAAATATTTAGCGAATCCATGTGAACGCCACCAGATAGCAATATTGACTGCCAGGTAATGGCGTTGGCTGGTACAAAAAAAAATCCTAATTTGATCCTAAATTAGTTCCCAAAAGTCGACCATCACTCCTTTTGGTCGCAAAGTAGTGGCTTTGACCACTTGCCAGTGGTCAAACTTGCTGACTGGAGTTGAATTTTCTGATACATTTTTGTCTTCTTATGTTTTTTTATAAAATCTGGATTAGATCTTCAATTATTGTTTGGATTGCTTGGTCTTTGTAAACCTTATCTCTTTCTTATGTTTTTTTATAAAATCTGGATTAGATCTTCAATTATTGTTTGGATTGCTTGGTCTTTGTAAACCTTATCTCTTTCTTATAATCGTTTTATTTGCACTTGAGCTCTTTTCTTCTCCTAACACTACAAAAAAACAAACTAAAGTGTCTGAGCAACACTTGTTTATAAAACATTAAATAAATAGATGAGGGTTAAAATTTACAAAAAAATGGTATTTATCCACCGTCTTCATGCTGTTTTTTGCCTTGGATTAATTTAAATATTTAAAATCTTGAAGTTAGTCTTGTTGTCCTTTTTTGTGTTTGTCTGATGAATTTTCAAGTTCATGAAATTCTTCTTGTTCCAAGCTAAGCTTGATGCTCATGTAATCTATTGGAAAATATATATATATATATATATATATATATATATATATATATATATATATATATATATATATATATATATATATATGTGTGTGTGTGTGTGTGTGTGTGTGTGTGTGTGTGTGTGTGTGTGATTTTTTTGATCAATCAGAAAGCAGTTGCGTCAATCACGTTGTCTTTATATTTTGTTATTTTTCTAATGTTAAAATTGACGAACATCTTAATAGATCATCGATGAAAAAAAATTCATTTTTGTTATCAACAGCAGAACAAATATTTGGTGCTGGTGGGAAGAGGTCGAAACCATCTTTTGTTTTCCTAGTTTCCAGGGCAACTGCTCAAATAGCAAGTTTATCTTAAGTTATTTTAGATTTTAGCTTTATTTTGTATAGCAGAATTAGTAACCATGTGGATGATTCATTTATATGCTATTCAACATTCAGGGAACTAACAATTGAATATAGACGGTTAGCATAAATGATTTGAGATGATTCATACAACAAGCTTAAGACATGATGTGTTCGACGATAGTGGTATGCGCATTCCTAATAACAAGTTTATCATTTTGATATGTGTTTGCTCTTTAATATTAATTAGCGTCGTACAATTTCTTGCAACCATTGCTGGATCTTTTGTCCTTCATCATCGCAAGATAGAATTGTAAATTTTGTGATCGCTTGTATTGTTTTACCTTCTTATTTACTTTTCATGTTCAAATTGACTATTCTCAGCAGTTTGACAAAGAAAAGGCCTATTTCTTGCAAGTTGCAGGAAATATGTCAGGTCTAGATGATTGAATCAGATTTAAAACCATTTGCAGCTCCAATTTGATCCCAAATCCAATTAGAAGACATGGGGAAATGCTTGATGATGATCATTATTTTGCTCATCTGGAAATTGGCATTCATATATAGTAATTGTGGTAATTTAAGATAACAGTTTTGTAATCCTGATGAAAGATTAGTTTGAGTTTTAGTATGAACTTACTAAACAGATGCAGTCATCATTATCGTTTATGCCTTTTCTCATCAAGGAGGGGTCTGCCATGGGGCATATAATCAAAGATTTGACAAATTTTTGTGATAGCTGCCAGCCAAACATCAACCCGCTCGCACACAATTAGTGCTAACTTTCTAGGACAAAAGAGAGGCTTGCTATAATTCTAAAATGCTTGTTGCCAATCTCCAAATTGTCCTCGGCTTGAAAAACTTTTGGATTATGTAGATATTTAAACATTTTTTATGTTGTAAATATAATGCTGCTTTCAACACCTAAGCATCAAGGTTTATAACAACAATATATATACTAAACAACCAAATCAACCACCCTTCATGAGTATACTCATATATCTTATTCATATATATGATATACAGAACAGTTCACCCTTTAATGATATAATTCACACCTTAAGGTTCTCAATGATTATTCCTGAATGGTAATAATTATTGTGTACATGTAAAAATTTAAACATCGAAAACTGTTCAAATAGGTGATTGGTGATTGATTATTAACTATTATATTGTATATTGCTCTTTATTATTACTATTACTGTCACAGAATACTGAAATTTAATGATGACCACCAATCCATTAAGCTAAACTGTATAACTGACACTAGAATTGACATACACTGGGCTTTGGGTAAAATTAAGGTTCATATGAATTAGATGGTGCTACTGTTTTCTGTTTTGGGAGGATCAGAATAAGCTCCGATCAAAATTGATATTGTTTTCCGTTTTAGGAGGATCGGTATGGGCTCCGATCAAACTGCGCCACTGTTTTCCATTTTGGGATGATCAGGATAGGCTCCGATCAATATTACTGTTTTGTTTTTCCGGAGGTAAACGGGGATGCATTCAGACCAGTTATATTTATATTTTCCTGAATTTTTAAATACCATAATTAAAGTACGACAACTGAAAAAGAGAAAAAAATAACTAATGATAATCACGTAAAACCTTCCACCGTTTATTTGCATTTGACTATTCATGATATTGAGACATTATTGATATTTTTTGTGTTTTATTATTTATCACCGGATCGATTTACTGACGATCCTGGTTATGCATGACCAAATGCAGACATTTATCAAGAGGTAGATCCATCGGAAACAGAACATGATGTTGTATACTTTAAGGAACAGGCAGATCTACACGAGTGATGAATTTTTTTTTAGTTAATTACTTTTATATTAGGAAATTGTAATAAGTGCATATATCACTTCATTTAGTTCTATGTGAGACATTTCTTTTATTTAGAGATAATTTTTATCGTAGTATCGTAGTGATATTTTATTGGTTTTATTTATAGGAAACTTATTATTACTTGGAAAAAAAAAATTATCGTTTATTACTATTTGTTATTCATATTCTGTTGTGTTGTAACTGTAATGTTTTTTTTTTTTAGGCTTGTCGAGTTTACTATGGAAAGTGGGGCATTACACACAGCTTAGCAAGTAAAGGCATATAAAGGATTCAACAATTACACAGATATAATGAGAGTATGAAATCAATAAGAAAAATGACCTTGTGATACATATGAAAGGAGAAAGGAAACAATCAGAGGTTTAATATTTCCAGTCACATATGGTTTTTAGGGATTCTTGTACCATGCCTTTGTATATTATATATTCCATACAATCATTAATTAGTCATGTGAGCTCTCACGTATATACATATAATTGAATATATAACTCTACCCATTTCGTCCCCTCATCACATGCTAACTCCAACTTCCACCACCTCTTACTCTTTTTTCTCCATATGTTGCCCATGATATCTGTAATCATGCCACACTGCCTATATGGAGTTTATGTTCTTGGAGACTTTAGGCGTGTGCCACATAGGTGATATAAGTGCCATGTCCCTCCATCAAACTATCATATCTTTCTTATCTTTACCAATACACTTAAACAAGTTCAATATTACTCGATAGCTCATTCGTACATATGTGTTGCTAGATGATATGGTAGATTTATATCCGTCTAAGTTGGAACATGAAATTGAAAGGAGTGATGACAATGCATATAGTTGCATTTGGACAGAGTGAGCCCCAAGGTTTTGGCCAACATGCAACAAGTGTCTAAATATCTGCAAATTGAAGCTCCCCAATGTTTCCTATGCCATTAGTACCCTCTGATTCTGTTAATTGACGGATTTGCAAAGGTGAAGTTTGGTTTTTTAACAATTAAGTTTCATAGTCGTATACTTATTCGAAAGTTTCGCACCAGTATGACTTGAGATACACGTGACATAAGTGGGTGCATTGGAATATTCTAGTTGAAACACTTGGATTCAAGATTTACCCATTATAGAACCATAAAAATATTTGTTCTTTGTTTTCTTTGAGATAAAAATATTCATGCTGTGTTACTGTGGAGCATTTATCTAAACACTAGATGGAGTCTATCCAAGTTGTGAATCACTGACATCTGATGTTTACTGGATCCACTCCGAACCAGGGATTTGCCACCCTACCCAAATAAAGAAGCAAATGAAGAAAAAGAAACAGGGCAGTGTTATAAAGTGGGGACTCAGTGCATCTGAACACACTTTGTTATGAGTCATTCCCTTTCTATCACTAAATTGGGGAGTTTCTAGATGGGCACAACCCTTTTTCCTATTGAGCCCACTTAAAACTTCTATAATATTACAGTTTTGCCACCTAAAAAATTAGACCAAAATACCCCTCTCTCCCGCTCGCCCTCGCTCTCGCCCCCCTCGCCCTCGACCCCCCCCCCCGCCCCCGCTCACCCTCGACCCGGCTCGCCCTCGCCGCCCCCCTCGCCCTCGCCCCCCTGCCCCTGCTCGCCCTCGCTGCCCCCCTCGCCCCCGTGCCCCCCGCTCGCCCTTGCCGCCCCCCTCGCCCCCCTGCCCTCGCCGCCCCCCTTGCCCTCGCTCGCCCTCGCCGCCCCCCTCGCCCTCGCCCCCCTGCCCTCGCTCGCCCCCACCCCCGCCCCTCACTCACCCTCGCCTGCAAGTTCCCTGTCCGGGCTAACCAGCCTGAATCTAATTACTGGGTCCGGGACTGCTAGCTAGGATCTACAGTTCTGATCCGGACTGATTAGTCCGAACAGAAAACTTGCAGGAATTTGAGGCGAGAGCGAGCGAGGGGCGGGGGCGGGGGTGGGGGCGGGGGCGAGGGCGAGCGGGGGCAGGGGGGCGAGGGCGAGGGGGGCGGGGGTGTGGGCGAGGGCGGGGGTGTGGGCGAGACGAAGAGGGAGAAGATGAGGGTAAAAGTGGTATTTAGGTGTGCTCACTAGGAAAAAAACAAGAGATTTTCAAAGGAGGGGTGTGCGCACTAGGAAAAGTGGGCTCACTAGGATAAAATATGTGCCCATCTAGAAGTTCCCCTAAATTGTAGCTATTTCTGCCCAAAGCAGTGAGCACACCGTTTCGATTCGATGCAATGAACCAGAGCCATTTATAAATAAGCTAGTAACGAAAAGCAACAGAGCCAAGCCAATGTTAAAGATAGTGGGGACTCAACATGAGTCCATCACCCTTTCTGTCACCAAATCGTATTGCTTGTACAAAAGGGAAGTCCTCTCATTGTAGCCATTCTAAGTGGAAGCAAAGTGGTGATGATTTGGTCTCCTTGACCTCATTAAGCTTAATTAGCACGAATCTATTTCTTAATAACCATATCAAATGTTTGTTCTTGTTAGAAAAGAGAAGCTGTACTCTTCCAAAGTTAATAAAGGCATTGGCTTTGTCCAAATTGTAAAATAATATAAGAAAGCCAACTTGACCACAGCCCTAAATGATTTTAATTAGCCTAATTATAGATAAAATTACCCTTCTTCCCTTTATCGCAATGTATCTTGTGTAGGGGATTTTGGATGGTTTCTTTGTTTTTGATTTCTTTGAATACATAATACACTTCTTAATCAAAGTTTACATCAGTAGCTATCTTTTGTCTGTTGTAACTATTTAGATGCCCCCTTAATAGTTACTTGTGTAATTAAGCTCTTTGAGTTGTTTTCATCTGTATAAATTTTGATTTTATTGTTAAGATTATCATAAAAATGACCAAAAGTTTAGTCTTATAACCTTTTTACTAAATTACATATATATAGTTTTGTATTGTGTGGATGAATTGTGGGCAGTATATTTTTCATGGATTTAATCTGGGAAACAAGCGCCTGATCTGAGGAAAACAGTAAAATCTCCAAAATCCTTGCCCTGAAAAAAAAAAAAAAAAAAAAAAAAAAAAAAAAAAAAGAAACGAAAAAAAAAAGAGGCCCTAACCAGAAGTATAAATGAAAATGTTATGAATGTAAACAGAGCAGGTAAAGATTGGTCAAATCTGCTGTGAGCTTTCCAGTTTTGCTGAATGAGCTGAACACTTGGCTTGCAACCTCTTAAGGCCTGGTTTGTGTAGTTGGTTTGAAAGAAAATGAAAGGAAAAGAAATGGAAAGGGAAAGATAAAATGAAAGAAAAGAAAAATAAAATAATTTTGTTTTGTTGTTCTGTATGGAAACAAACAAAATTAAAAAAAAATAAAGTGAATACATTTCTTTAAAAAGTTTAAAAAATTAAGAAAATTTTTCTTCAAACTCCGTCCACTCTCCTATTCTACTGTAATACCATGAGATAAAAAAATATATATAATGATATTCTCTCTCTCTTATTTTTTAAGAGAGATAAAATTTTGCATCTCAATTTCTCTTACTTTGTTTTACTTTTTTTTCTTCCAAACTATTACAATGGAAACTATATTTTTTTTTTTCTTTCATTCTCTCTTAAACCAAATAGAGTCTAAGTGAAATCTCGGTTTTGGATAGTTCAACTTTGAAGTTTTGTTTTTTAAATCATCCTCTGTTTTAGCATCTAAAATCTAAGCTCTAGTTTTGTAGAGTTTAAATCCTCTAAAACTTCAAAATAAAAAATCCACTTAAAATGGATTTTTCATTGTTTTGTAATGGGATAAGAAGGAACTCCACTTTAAAACCTTGTCCCCAACTAGATACAACTCAAGTGAAATTTCAGTTTATATATATATATATATACACAAACTGAAATGTTGTAAAACTTAAGTGGAATCAGAGTTTAGTTGAAACTTATTCCCAAACTACAATTATCCATGACCTTTCAATCTTTTGTCTTATACTTATAATTTTCAGCGGACTACATGTTTAAATTCAGTGTTCTAAAATTCTCTTGTCCAAGTACTCGGATGAGCTCTCTAAATGCATGAATTGGAAGTTTCAGTTCAAAAAATCCAAAAAAACAAGTACTCGTTTAACTTGGTCGAGTCTGGATTATGAAGTGGGTACATGGACCCTTATCGGATCGAAAAGTATAAAAGGGACATAATATTCTTTTTTGAATCTGACACGCCATTTTTTTTTATATAAGTTAGAGAGAGAGAGAGAGAGAGAGATTTTGAGCTATTATCTCTCTCTCTGATGAGTTTTTGCAGCTGCGATGCATCAATTATTGAAGTGGATTCGAGGTAATGCGATCAGCGGAGCAAAATCAATAAGAGCTTGTAAGAGTGGCCATAATGATTAGTTTAGGAAGTTGTCATAATCAATAGGTCGACGTTTCGCATTAATTCTAGCTCAACAACAAGGTAAGATTGGTCCTTTCTTTTGATTATTCTTGTTCTATTGCGTTCTTTTTTTTTCTTTTAATATTTTCATTGTCATTTTCTTTCATTCTTTCTTTTTATTGATTATTTTGAAATTAATTTTTTTTCAAATTGTTTGAGTTGAGAGGGGTAGGAAATGGGTCTATTTTGGAAAAATAAATCCAAAACTGACATCCAGAGCTGTTCTTGAATCTTTTTTCCAACCTGTTGTTATGATATTTGTAAGGTATGAACTAATGTTGAAAATAACGCGTTATGAAATCCGTTATATTGCATTATTAAACCTAACAGAATCTCATCGCTATGTAACAACTGAAAATAACTCAGTGTACTGTAGCAATTCGTTTTTTATGTTATTTTACATTATATTTACGTTACATTAAATTACATTACGTTATGTTATTTACAATTATTTTTTAGTAATTTCTATATTGTTGATTATTAACGAATTGCTAAATTTTCATACTAGATTAGTTGTTAGCTTGTTTGATCACTTGTGGAATTGCTAACTTAATAATTTGCGATTGTTTCTTTTTTCGCTTGTTGCAATTTTTCTCCAGTTGCTAAAATATCTTACTTGTTGATTCTATTGAATTTTTAACGAACTGAAATCAATAATTACAACTAAGATAAATTAAACATTACAAAATATAAATTATAATGATAATAATTAAATTGAAATAAAAAAAATTGGAATATTGTTTTCTTTTTTAGATGCTGATTGAAATTATAGTTGCAGACTTAATATAATTTATTTGTTTTCTTGTTTAGATAATGACTGGAATTACGGTTGTAGACTTAGTATAATTTATGAAGATAAATGAGAAAATTATTGTAAAACTTAATATAAAATTAGAATATATTATGTATTACAAAATGGTTGTATATTTTTTTAGAAATTATAATTTTTTTAATTAATAAAAATTATTTTATATAGTTTTGTATTTATTTTTATTAAATAAATAGAAAATTGTATAACATACGTTATGCGTTACGCTATATGCGATATAACCTAACAGAGGCAAATCATTACGTTACCGTTATCGCTATTTTAAACATTGGTATGAACGTTTTATTACGTTTATGTTTTGGTTTTTTTTAGTACTAAGAGTACATGTTCTTGTATTAAATGTTTAATGTTTTTGTATATACATATTGAAATATTAATATTGTCGTTACAAACGAGTAATCCGAGTTTTAGTTTTTTCGGAGTGCTAACTGCTCGTTTTCAGACCGTTGTGTAATGAAATTGGTTTTGTTAACATGTAACTTGAAGTCATCAACCTGGAAACTTATGCCAACCCCCCTCACTGCCCATAAAAAACTTTGACATCTTTGTACATTAAATTGTTGAAGTCCCACGGTGTTCAAGGCTAAGGCCATTCCATAGCTTCTTCCTGCTATAAGCCTCATGAAATACATAGACGAATCATAATAAATCTTGAGGCCCCTAATTTCTGTAAGTTCAGCTGTGAAAGATGTTAGCATGGAGCCATGGTCTTCCCCTTTCATTATTCAACCCCGATTTGGAAAGTGGAGGCCGACTCCAACAACCAGGACTAAGTTTTTTCATGTCCTTTTGAGCTTTCTTACTGCAGTCTCCGATGACTTAAGATATCAGTAAGTAAATTATACACACACACACATCTATTCCGCATGTCCAACCCTTCTACTCTGCAGTATTATACCAATATCTTTCACTTGTAGTCCCCTCAGATTTCTTGTTAGGTTTTTTAGATCCCACGTTATATGGGGTTGGTTTTACCGCTTGATAATGTGCTGCATTTGAGAATGTGTCGTGCACATGAAAGATAGGATCCTTTGCCAAACCAGGTAAAAAATGGTCACCGTGTCATCTCCTGTGCCTTCTGACTGAAAGAACAATGGTTATTGCCTCTTCTAGTCTCTTTCTACTCTAAAATTAGTCACGTTGGTTTGGCACAGGACATTTATATGGTATGATTGGTTTGAAACTCAATATAATAGTTTGCTATACCCTTATTTATGAATTATGAAGGTTCACTTGAGGATCCCTCAAGACTGTCACATGGAGGTAGATACCTATGAAATCAAATCTATCCTAATTTCTAAAGTGCAACTCCACATTGTACTAGAATCTGCGACGTACCAATTCACTATTTGTCTTAGAAGTCCAGTCCTTTTGCATGCATATTTATTTATTTATTATTATTATTATTTTTGACTATGGATGGGGATTATTTCTCTGATAGCATATGGCTACATCATCTCCAGTCTAGTGATTAGTGCTTGATGCGGTGGTAAAGCAGAGGATTGACAAGAGGAGAACAAAATGAATGAGCATCTATTTTTTGAAATGTGATAAATAAGGAAAACTAGCCTCTCATGAGTCGAGTCTGTGAACTCAATTTCGCTACGGATTAACCTTATGCGTGCTCTAGGGCTCACCGTTAATAATAATGTAAACACATCATTGCCCAGTAAATGTAAACTTTTTTCAAATCAGCTACTTTCCTTCTGTGACATGCGAATGCTCCTCTGAGATAATTGTGGCTGCAAGCATTTGATGCAGTCGAATCCCTCAGTCTAGGCAGCCTTATGTAGATGGAACTATGTCTGCGTGTTGAGGTGTCTGTACCTGTCTGTACTCAAAGACGGACTTGGGTTTATATTTAGGAGCTAATAGAGGAACATATTGTTCTGTCATTTCTGGTTCCATTGGTAGATTAAGAGAGGCGAGAGAGAGAGAGAGAGAGAGAGAGAGAGAGAGAGAGAAGAAAGACAGTCATAGTTATTCAAGAAAGTTACATTACTTAATCTGTCAGGATCCAACTGGGCAGAGAATAAATAGTAGGAGGCAATGATAAAATATGAGATAGTAAACCTAGAATTTTTTTTTTCCCACCTCGTAGAATTTTGGTGATGAGTATAGGCTATGAATTTGCAAACTTTTTAATTTTTTGTGATAGGCTTTGGGGATCCAGAGTGAGGAAGAAGGATTCTATAAGAATATATTGGGGGCAGGATATTTGATGGAAAGAGGTACAGGGTATTGAGAGAAACCAGAGGTATAAGAACACTTTCTATGTTGCTTGAGCCTCATCTTTCTTTAGAGCAGAGGGCTTCTAGAGCTGTGCCTATCTTCTTGCACAACATGTATTTCTCAAAGGAACTGTAGAAGATTATTCCTAAAATTCTGTGACCTTATAAATCATTCTGCAAGTTCTGTGACTTTATACATTCTTTGGTTTCTAGCTTCACAACTGTTTGAGATGGAAATTGGTAAATCTGATTAGATTCTACTACAGGATCAAAGTGTAATTCTCACTTCTCAGACATTCAGATTTCACCCACAAAAAAAAAAAAAAAGAATCTAGTTGCAATTGCATATGAAAAAGATCACATTCATTTGCACACACTATTAGTATCCAAGATGTGCTTACAGATTTATTTGCACACACCATCAGTATCGAAGATGTGCTCCATGTAATATAATACTATCAGATTCATTTTCTTATCTTTGTTGGCTCCACCGTTGATCTATATTTGTTGCTAGAACAGTATGTATCTTGGTAATTTCATTCATCATTACTGATTAAATTTGGAGACCGGACCTATATTTAGGTACAAGAAATTAATGAACAAATTGTCATTGTCTTCAGGGAAAGGAAGCGATTCACCAACTCTACAGGACAGTCCTAGCAGGAGACTTCAAGTTTGCGCAGTCTTCTTGGTGTGTCTTGCAAATCTTGAAAACCTCCATGTCATAAAACTCGTCAACTAAAAGTATGTATAAATATCTTTGACAGATCACTCAATATTCTTTCAAGGCCTTCCATGCATAAATATAATCTGCATACTTGTAGTATACTTTGCATGACAGGCGATCATGAATTTCACTAGCAGCTGGTGGCCTAGTGCAGGGAATCGGCTGAAGTGGATGAATTTGTATGCATTATACTTTGAGATTTTTAGCCTGTATCACTAAATGTTATACATCAAATTAATATTATTATTTGATTTAAAAAGGTTTACATAGCTGATATATAATCTTTGAAATTCTTTACTGGAATGATATATCTTGTTATTGACAAAGGGAACTTGTTTCTGTATAAACTAGTTTCTTTTTTGTTATATTATTTTATCTTGTAAATGTCATCTTGAAAAAAGTACAGTTTCCTTCTCTTTTTACTCTTGCTGGTTGGTGATTTTTTTTTTTTTTTTTTTTGCTTTCTCAGATTAATTCTGTATAAACTCCTTATTAATTCACTAGTTATTACTAATCCTTTTCCCTCTCTAATTCAGTTTCCTGATCCTTTTCCCTCTCTAATTCAGTTTCATTGCTAGAGCCTAATCCTTTTCCCTCTCTAATTCAGTTTCATTGCTAAGTAATAATTCATCTCCTAAGTAATAATTCATCTCCAGTTAGGATTATGACTGAGCACTCCTATTCCTTGACGCACTATCCTCTACAAAAAATGTATAAATAGGGGTGCACTATCCTCTACAAAAAAAAGTATAAATAGGAGTGCAATGTCTCAAACTTTCTTCAAACTATTTTCTTCTCCTTTCTCTCTTCTAGGGTTTTTGATGGCGTCTTCTTCTTCTTCTTCTTTGACTACTGAGGAGAAGATGATAAAGCTCGTGAGCTCAGATGGCGTGCAGTTTGAGGTGAAGGAATCCGTTGCCATCCAATCTCAGATCATCCGTTATATGATAGAGGACGAGTGTGTTGACATTCCAGTTCCCATGGTAAAGAGCAACGTCCTTTCGAAAATCTTGGAGTTTTGTAAGAAGTACGCAGAGTCATCGTCCGATGAGGATCTCAGGACTTGGGAGGCGGAGTATATGAATGTTGATCAATCCATGCTTTACGATCTCCTTGTTGCATCTAATTATCTCGGCATTAAGAAGTTGTTGGATTTGGCTTGTCAAACTGTAGCGGATTTGATCAGAGGTAAGTCGCCGGAGGAGATTCGTAATATATTCAACATTAAGAACGATTTTATGCCGGAAGAAGAGGAAGCCATCAAAAAGGAAAATGCATGGGCTTTTGATTGAATCTTATGGTGCTTTATATTTGTCTTAGATTTGCATTTTTTCCCTTTTTTTTTCTTTTTTTTTTTTTGGTCGAGAGATCGGGGAAGATAGAATTTTTAGTTTTTTTTTTTTCTGTTCAATTACTATGTAATGCTCCTCAGCTAATAAAATTTCGAAGTTTAAATAAATATTTAGCTATTTTAATGCTGTTTTAAATTTTATTTTTTATTTCTTATAGCTCCCCGGAATATTTTATTGTAAACCACAAAATAATTATTTACATTACTAGTAGTGAGTCTGAATCATAATCAAAACTAAATTAATCAGAAGAAGCTAATTTCTTAAAAAGAAATAAAATTGACAGCACTAACGACCTATCTATGTTGATTGTATCCATGGTGTCTGTGCTTCGTTAGGGGCCTCAGG
This sequence comes from Dracaena cambodiana, assembly GCA_036321105.1. Taxonomy (NCBI): domain Eukaryota; kingdom Viridiplantae; phylum Streptophyta; class Magnoliopsida; order Asparagales; family Asparagaceae; genus Dracaena; species Dracaena cambodiana. The sequence goes on along the minus strand of JAYEPQ010000003.1, from coordinate 73,790,117 downwards.
GCCTCCATAATTTGTATTTTTTTACGTTTGTACCTTTGATTTAATTTTAATGCGCACGGCTCTTTTCTGTAAAACAAGTGCGGGAGGGAGAGGGAGAGGGAGAGAGAGAGAGAGGAAAGAGAGAACGAGCACAGGCGAAGAAAGCCATGGCAACTCGTTCACTTCCCAATTAACGAAGCCCTGATCTTTCCAATTACGGTAAGATTTTATCCTCTTTCTTGATTTCATATCATTTATTCCATTCAATTTATAATTTCCCTTTTCTTTTCTTGTGAAGCTGCAGCCCCAATTTCACTTGCACCAGCGAGCATCTGATCGTTGAGGAATTAGGTGACGATTTTTAACCGAACATATTTAAAAGCTGTGATTTTTAACCGAACATATTTGGGTTATTAATTGTTGTATTTAGTGAATATAGGACGAGTTCTCTTAAATTAGAAAGCCATGGCGATTCATGTCAAGATCAGTATTGGTTTCTTCTCTTGGTTATCAACTGCTCAGCTCTCTTCCTCTCACTTTTCCCACTCCGACTCTCAAAATGATGATAAGGAGGTGGACCCCATCTCGTCTTCTCTGTGGATCGCATGGATCCACCTCCAACCCAACTCCCATCTTCCAATTTAAATTCCAACTCTTCCCCACTTTCACCCTCTGTCTCCCCCCCTTCAGTCAACAACTTTCATCGTCATTTTTCACCTTGGTCTTGTTTTTTGTTGATGGGTTCTGATTCCTGAGGAGTTTTGTTGATGGCTTTGGGGTTTTGAGTTGATTAGACCATTTTTGGTTGTTGGGATGATGCTTTCTTTGAGTTGCTCCGCTAGTGTGGATCTTAGTAACAGAGGATTGGATCTGGTCTCCTGCTTGTGGTCTTCGAATTTGAGCAGCAGGCTGCTGTGGAGCGCGCATGCAAGGTGCTCGATGCTGGGTCTCATCCACTAAAAATGGTATTTTTGATGACCCATCTGTTTTGATTTTGGCTTTTGCAAGGTGTTTGGGTTTTGTTTTAGGTGGTTTGGTTGTTGATGTTTGCAGTGGATGTTTGGAGCTCTATGTCTATTTTGGGAGTTGACGAGACAGGCCGCGGTATCAGTTTCGTTTTTGATAGTAGTAGTTTCTGATGACCTGAATAGGCTTAACAAAATCTGCAATCTGTGAGCTATCTTTTCTGTGCCACTGTAATTTGAATTTGTATTTGGAGTTGGTTTAGATGGTGTGGATATTGTTTTTCTTTTATTAGGGCATGATTTACTTACTGAGATTATGGTATAAAATATTGTTATAAGCACAATCATCTAATGATTGAAATGTTTTAACGTGCTGTATGTCTTCAGGAATGCTCAAAGAGAACAAATGTGATCACCAAGAGCGAAATCTAAAGAACCTATTACTGCCTAACTATAGTAAAAAAAACAACTAGAGAATTAGTTAAGCTGAACTTTTGCAGGGAAAATGAGATCATAACTTAATGAAAGTTAGGAATGCTAAATGAATAGCAAGCGCCCAAGTTGCTTGTGGCTGAAATCATGGTGAGTTGATTGGAGTAGACAGCTTTCTTCCTACATAGAGATGCCAGAGTAGGGATTTCCATATGTCACCTAGTCCTTGTCCTATAGTCCTACCCCAATCCAAGAACACACAACTATGCACTTGTAATAATTGTTCATCCTTTAAAGATGTTAGTTATGATTATTGTTAGTTCGTTGGAGTACGCATCCCTTTGGGGAGCTATATAACTTTGATTTCTTTGCACATTCTCCCATTCGAAGTCCTTGTCTTGTGAACACTCCGTTTGGCCATTTGGGATTGCAGAGGTGGCCTTAGTATCTATCTGTTGGTGTATCTCATTATATGACTTGCCCATGATAGAAGTAGGTCGATATTTGGGTGCTCAATTAGCCTCTTGAATATTGTTGTTATTTCCAGGAAGCATGGAGATGTATTCCATTGATACACATTCACAAGGGTATCTTGATAAAGCAAATCTTGAAAGCTCTTGGACGTAACTGCAGCCTGGACATGACAGTGAAAGGTTTCTTTTGATTTCTGCTTGGGAAGTCTTCGGGTATGGTATATTGATATCATTTTTTTTATGTTCCCTTCTTGTGTTGAAATTGTCTTTCAGTATTGGCCCTGAATTAGTCTGGCTGGACCTACTAGTTTTATGGTAGCAAACCTAACCCTTTTTAGCTCCTCTAGTAATGGATATTGCCATTGGAAGAAACTGTTTATGTCTGATAACCAGTTCTGTTGAGGACATTTGCACAACACTTTGTCCTTCAACTAGATACCCTTTGTCGAGTCCTTGGAGGAGAAAATTCCCACCAGTTAATTATATAGTTCATCTTTTCTTAGCGACTCTCTTTGGGGTTGCTCAAATTTGTATTTCAAGTTAGAGGAATCAGATAACATGTTACTTTTTTGTTCTTCTGTTTTAGCTATTTATTATCTTTATCATATATTCTTCACTTGCATTATTTGACCGTATTATGCATCCAGTGAGTTACTGGTTTCTTTTTTCACTTAACACATTTGCATATTAATACTTCTCGAATCTAATTATCTTGTTATATTTTCTCATGTCAAATATCATACTTCATAGCATAGATTAAGTGAGTAGTCAGATTCTTGTTTGCTTTTGGTTCCTACATTTTCATCTCAAGTCAATTTCTGAATATTTGCTGATAACAAATATCCGTTACTTTAAATATCTTTATTGTGTATTTTTCTAGAATTCCTTACACTTAGGGGTGAGCATCGGTCGGTTCGGTTCGGTTTGGTTTTTTGAAAAAAAAATCCAACCGAAAACCGAACCGAAGATTTAAAACCGAAACCGAACCGACCGAATAAGAGTGGAAACCGAAAACCGAACCGAATTTTCGGTTCGGTTCGGTTTTCGGTTTTTAGGCTTTGAAACTAATTATGTGATAAATACTTGTATTTTATATGAAAAATAATAATTTTCTTTCTATTTTTTTTTCTACCTATTAAAATAACAATCACATGTTTTTCATTGAAAATTTAAGAGAAAAACACATTGAAAATAAATAAATAAAAAAGCTACAATTCCAAAAGTTCGGTTTGTTCGGTCGGTTTCGGTTGGATCTAAAGCCACTGAAACCCGACCCGAAACCGGTTTTTAATTTCGGTTTTTAAACCGAACCGAACCGAAAACCGAATAAACCGAACCGATCGGTTCGATTTGGTTCGGTTTTTTCGGGTTTATGCTCAGCCCTACTTACACTGCTTAGCTTGACTATTGATGTGAAATTATTAGGACTACAAGCGTTCAACATCTTGTTGTACACTTTCATTTTGAACCCCACAAGGGTCCAGGTTTTCTTCACTTTAAAATCAATCTTACGAGTCTACTAGAGAAAAAAGATGGTTTGATTGGAAGATTTTAACTAACTATTGAAAAAGCAAAATCTAGAGTTTTCAAATCCATTACAAAAATTTCATGACTATGATCAGTAAATCTCTCTCATGGATCTAGCTGTGCACGTTTAAGTAACATAATCAAATTACGATCTTAAATTAATCAATCTTTGTTTCAAAGCATAAGATATCAATGCATTGAAGTAAAGAATAAAATATCAATGAAATTTTAGTTAATCAAACTATCTTTATGGATTATTTCTTAGATCACTTCTATAATTAATCTCAAACCTAATTTGCGAACATGGCATATCAAGTTCTCTCAATTTCTCAGTTATTGATAATACACCATCGTCTTATAGATTTCCAAAAAAAATTAGACAAATCCAATCTAAGCAATTAATCTTAAAAGTTGTGCATCGATTAAGAGTGATGACTTTACATAAATCAAATCCATAATTATAACTTCACCAAAACCCTCGAAATCTAGAAGAATAAGTTATGCATGGCAAAATTAATTACAAAATTTTATATGAAAGCTAGACATTAAAAATAGATAAAACTAATAAAAAGACTAAAACTTGATCAATAAAAACTGGGAATTCAATTATGGATTTGATTTGATCAAATTACATCAGAACATTCATAATCTAATCTTAACTTCTCTAAAAAAATATTTAGCGAATCCATGTGAACGCCACCAGATAGCAATATTGACTGCCAGGTAATGGCGTTGGCTGGTACAAAAAAAAATCCTAATTTGATCCTAAATTAGTTCCCAAAAGTCGACCATCACTCCTTTTGGTCGCAAAGTAGTGGCTTTGACCACTTGCCAGTGGTCAAACTTGCTGACTGGAGTTGAATTTTCTGATACATTTTTGTCTTCTTATGTTTTTTTATAAAATCTGGATTAGATCTTCAATTATTGTTTGGATTGCTTGGTCTTTGTAAACCTTATCTCTTTCTTATGTTTTTTTATAAAATCTGGATTAGATCTTCAATTATTGTTTGGATTGCTTGGTCTTTGTAAACCTTATCTCTTTCTTATAATCGTTTTATTTGCACTTGAGCTCTTTTCTTCTCCTAACACTACAAAAAAACAAACTAAAGTGTCTGAGCAACACTTGTTTATAAAACATTAAATAAATAGATGAGGGTTAAAATTTACAAAAAAATGGTATTTATCCACCGTCTTCATGCTGTTTTTTGCCTTGGATTAATTTAAATATTTAAAATCTTGAAGTTAGTCTTGTTGTCCTTTTTTGTGTTTGTCTGATGAATTTTCAAGTTCATGAAATTCTTCTTGTTCCAAGCTAAGCTTGATGCTCATGTAATCTATTGGAATATATATATATATATATATATATATATATATATATATATATATATATATATATATATATATATATATATATATATATATATATATATATATGTGTGTGTGTGTGTGTGTGTGTGTGTGTGTGTGTGTGATTTTTTTGATCAATCAGAAAGCAGTTGCGTCAATCACGTTGTCTTTATATTTTGTTATTTTTCTAATGTTAAAATTGACGAACATCTTAATAGATCATCGATGAAAAAAAATTCATTTTTGTTATCAACAGCAGAACAAATATTTGGTGCTGGTGGGAAGAGGTCGAAACCATCTTTTGTTTTCCTAGTTTCCAGGGCAACTGCTCAAATAGCAAGTTTATCTTAAGTTATTTTAGATTTTAGCTTTATTTTGTATAGCAGAATTAGTAACCATGTGGATGATTCATTTATATGCTATTCAACATTCAGGGAACTAACAATTGAATATAGACGGTTAGCATAAATGATTTGAGATGATTCATACAACAAGCTTAAGACATGATGTGTTCGACGATAGTGGTATGCGCATTCCTAATAACAAGTTTATCATTTTGATATGTGTTTGCTCTTTAATATTAATTAGCGTCGTACAATTTCTTGCAACCATTGCTGGATCTTTTGTCCTTCATCATCGCAAGATAGAATTGTAAATTTTGTGATCGCTTGTATTGTTTTACCTTCTTATTTACTTTTCATGTTCAAATTGACTATTCTCAGCAGTTTGACAAAGAAAAGGCCTATTTCTTGCAAGTTGCAGGAAATATGTCAGGTCTAGATGATTGAATCAGATTTAAAACCATTTGCAGCTCCAATTTGATCCCAAATCCAATTAGAAGACATGGGGAAATGCTTGATGATGATCATTATTTTGCTCATCTGGAAATTGGCATTCATATATAGTAATTGTGGTAATTTAAGATAACAGTTTTGTAATCCTGATGAAAGATTAGTTTGAGTTTTAGTATGAACTTACTAAACAGATGCAGTCATCATTATCGTTTATGCCTTTTCTCATCAAGGAGGGGTCTGCCATGGGGCATATAATCAAAGATTTGACAAATTTTTGTGATAGCTGCCAGCCAAACATCAACCCGCTCGCACACAATTAGTGCTAACTTTCTAGGACAAAAGAGAGGCTTGCTATAATTCTAAAATGCTTGTTGCCAATCTCCAAATTGTCCTCGGCTTGAAAAACTTTTGGATTATGTAGATATTTAAACATTTTTTATGTTGTAAATATAATGCTGCTTTCAACACCTAAGCATCAAGGTTTATAACAACAATATATATACTAAACAACCAAATCAACCACCCTTCATGAGTATACTCATATATCTTATTCATATATATGATATACAGAACAGTTCACCCTTTAATGATATAATTCACACCTTAAGGTTCTCAATGATTATTCCTGAATGGTAATAATTATTGTGTACATGTAAAAATTTAAACATCGAAAACTGTTCAAATAGGTGATTGGTGATTGATTATTAACTATTATATTGTATATTGCTCTTTATTATTACTATTACTGTCACAGAATACTGAAATTTAATGATGACCACCAATCCATTAAGCTAAACTGTATAACTGACACTAGAATTGACATACACTGGGCTTTGGGTAAAATTAAGGTTCATATGAATTAGATGGTGCTACTGTTTTCTGTTTTGGGAGGATCAGAATAAGCTCCGATCAAAATTGATATTGTTTTCCGTTTTAGGAGGATCGGTATGGGCTCCGATCAAACTGCGCCACTGTTTTCCATTTTGGGATGATCAGGATAGGCTCCGATCAATATTACTGTTTTGTTTTTCCGGAGGTAAACGGGGATGCATTCAGACCAGTTATATTTATATTTTCCTGAATTTTTAAATACCATAATTAAAGTACGACAACTGAAAAAGAGAAAAAAATAACTAATGATAATCACGTAAAACCTTCCACCGTTTATTTGCATTTGACTATTCATGATATTGAGACATTATTGATATTTTTTGTGTTTTATTATTTATCACCGGATCGATTTACTGACGATCCTGGTTATGCATGACCAAATGCAGACATTTATCAAGAGGTAGATCCATCGGAAACAGAACATGATGTTGTATACTTTAAGGAACAGGCAGATCTACACGAGTGATGAATTTTTTTTTAGTTAATTACTTTTATATTAGGAAATTGTAATAAGTGCATATATCACTTCATTTAGTTCTATGTGAGACATTTCTTTTATTTAGAGATAATTTTTATCGTAGTATCGTAGTGATATTTTATTGGTTTTATTTATAGGAAACTTATTATTACTTGGAAAAAAAAAATTATCGTTTATTACTATTTGTTATTCATATTCTGTTGTGTTGTAACTGTAATGTTTTTTTTTTTTAGGCTTGTCGAGTTTACTATGGAAAGTGGGGCATTACACACAGCTTAGCAAGTAAAGGCATATAAAGGATTCAACAATTACACAGATATAATGAGAGTATGAAATCAATAAGAAAAATGACCTTGTGATACATATGAAAGGAGAAAGGAAACAATCAGAGGTTTAATATTTCCAGTCACATATGGTTTTTAGGGATTCTTGTACCATGCCTTTGTATATTATATATTCCATACAATCATTAATTAGTCATGTGAGCTCTCACGTATATACATATAATTGAATATATAACTCTACCCATTTCGTCCCCTCATCACATGCTAACTCCAACTTCCACCACCTCTTACTCTTTTTTCTCCATATGTTGCCCATGATATCTGTAATCATGCCACACTGCCTATATGGAGTTTATGTTCTTGGAGACTTTAGGCGTGTGCCACATAGGTGATATAAGTGCCATGTCCCTCCATCAAACTATCATATCTTTCTTATCTTTACCAATACACTTAAACAAGTTCAATATTACTCGATAGCTCATTCGTACATATGTGTTGCTAGATGATATGGTAGATTTATATCCGTCTAAGTTGGAACATGAAATTGAAAGGAGTGATGACAATGCATATAGTTGCATTTGGACAGAGTGAGCCCCAAGGTTTTGGCCAACATGCAACAAGTGTCTAAATATCTGCAAATTGAAGCTCCCCAATGTTTCCTATGCCATTAGTACCCTCTGATTCTGTTAATTGACGGATTTGCAAAGGTGAAGTTTGGTTTTTTAACAATTAAGTTTCATAGTCGTATACTTATTCGAAAGTTTCGCACCAGTATGACTTGAGATACACGTGACATAAGTGGGTGCATTGGAATATTCTAGTTGAAACACTTGGATTCAAGATTTACCCATTATAGAACCATAAAAATATTTGTTCTTTGTTTTCTTTGAGATAAAAATATTCATGCTGTGTTACTGTGGAGCATTTATCTAAACACTAGATGGAGTCTATCCAAGTTGTGAATCACTGACATCTGATGTTTACTGGATCCACTCCGAACCAGGGATTTGCCACCCTACCCAAATAAAGAAGCAAATGAAGAAAAAGAAACAGGGCAGTGTTATAAAGTGGGGACTCAGTGCATCTGAACACACTTTGTTATGAGTCATTCCCTTTCTATCACTAAATTGGGGAGTTTCTAGATGGGCACAACCCTTTTTCCTATTGAGCCCACTTAAAACTTCTATAATATTACAGTTTTGCCACCTAAAAAATTAGACCAAAATACCCCTCTCTCCCGCTCGCCCTCGCTCTCGCCCCCCTCGCCCTCGACCCCCCCCCCCCCGCCCCCGCTCACCCTCGACCCGGCTCGCCCTCGCCGCCCCCCTCGCCCTCGCCCCCCTGCCCCTGCTCGCCCTCGCTGCCCCCCTCGCCCCCGTGCCCCCCGCTCGCCCTTGCCGCCCCCCTCGCCCCCCTGCCCTCGCCGCCCCCCTTGCCCTCGCTCGCCCTCGCCGCCCCCCTCGCCCTCGCCCCCCTGCCCTCGCTCGCCCCCACCCCCGCCCCTCACTCACCCTCGCCTGCAAGTTCCCTGTCCGGGCTAACCAGCCTGAATCTAATTACTGGGTCCGGGACTGCTAGTTAGGATCTACAGTTCTGATCCGGACTGATTAGTCCGAACAGAAAACTTGCAGGAATTTGAGGCGAGAGCGAGCGAGGGGCGGGGGCGGGGGTGGGGGCGGGGGCGAGGGCGAGCGGGGGCAGGGGGGCGAGGGCGAGGGGGGCGGGGGTGTGGGCGAGGGCGGGGGTGTGGGCGAGACGAAGAGGGAGAAGATGAGGGTAAAAGTGGTATTTAGGTGTGCTCACTAGGAAAAAAACAAGAGATTTTCAAAGGAGGGGTGTGCGCACTAGGAAAAGTGGGCTCACTAGGATAAAATATGTGCCCATCTAGAAGTTCCCCTAAATTGTAGCTATTTCTGCCCAAAGCAGTGAGCACACCGTTTCGATTCGATGCAATGAACCAGAGCCATTTATAAATAAGCTAGTAACGAAAAGCAACAGAGCCAAGCCAATGTTAAAGATAGTGGGGACTCAACATGAGTCCATCACCCTTTCTGTCACCAAATCGTATTGCTTGTACAAAAGGGAAGTCCTCTCATTGTAGCCATTCTAAGTGGAAGCAAAGTGGTGATGATTTGGTCTCCTTGACCTCATTAAGCTTAATTAGCACGAATCTATTTCTTAATAACCATATCAAATGTTTGTTCTTGTTAGAAAAGAGAAGCTGTACTCTTCCAAAGTTAATAAAGGCATTGGCTTTGTCCAAATTGTAAAATAATATAAGAAAGCCAACTTGACCACAGCCCTAAATGATTTTAATTAGCCTAATTATAGATAAAATTACCCTTCTTCCCTTTATCGCAATGTATCTTGTGTAGGGGATTTTGGATGGTTTCTTTGTTTTTGATTTCTTTGAATACATAATACACTTCTTAATCAAAGTTTACATCAGTAGCTATCTTTTGTCTGTTGTAACTATTTAGATGCCCCCTTAATAGTTACTTGTGTAATTAAGCTCTTTGAGTTGTTTTCATCTGTATAAATTTTGATTTTATTGTTAAGATTATCATAAAAATGACCAAAAGTTTAGTCTTATAACCTTTTTACTAAATTACATATATATAGTTTTGTATTGTGTGGATGAATTGTGGGCAGTATATTTTTCATGGATTTAATCTGGGAAACAAGCGCCTGATCTGAGGAAAACAGTAAAATCTCCAAAATCCTTGCCCTGAAAAAAAAAAAAAAAAAAAAAAAAAAAAAAAAGAAACGAAAAAAAAAAGAGGCCCTAACCAGAAGTATAAATGAAAATGTTATGAATGTAAACAGAGCAGGTAAAGATTGGTCAAATCTGCTGTGAGCTTTCCAGTTTTGCTGAATGAGCTGAACACTTGGCTTGCAACCTCTTAAGGCCTGGTTTGTGTAGTTGGTTTGAAAGAAAATGAAAGGAAAAGAAATGGAAAGGGAAAGATAAAATGAAAGAAAAGAAAAATAAAATAATTTTGTTTTGTTGTTCTGTATGGAAACAAACAAAATTAAAAAAAAATAAAGTGAATACATTTCTTTAAAAAGTTTAAAAAATTAAGAAAATTTTTCTTCAAACTCCGTCCACTCTCCTATTCTACTGTAATACCATGAGATAAAAAAATATATATAATGATATTCTCTCTCTCTTATTTTTTAAGAGAGATAAAATTTTGCATCTCAATTTCTCTTACTTTGTTTTACTTTTTTTTCTTCCAAACTATTACAATGGAAACTATATTTTTTTTTTCTTTCATTCTCCCTTAAACCAAATAGAGTCTAAGTGAAATCTCGGTTTTGGATAGTTCAACTTTGAAGTTTTGTTTTTTAAATCATCCTCTGTTTTAGCATCTAAAATCTAAGCTCTAGTTTTGTAGAGTTTAAATCCTCTAAAACTTCAAAATAAAAAATCCACTTAAAATGGATTTTTCATTGTTTTGTAATGGGATAAGAAGGAACTCCACTTTAAAACCTTGTCCCCAACTAGATACAACTCAAGTGAAATTTCAGTTTATATATATATATATATACACAAACTGAAATGTTGTAAAACTTAAGTGGAATCAGAGTTTAGTTGAAACTTATTCCCAAACTACGATTATCCATGACCTTTCAATCTTTTGTCTTATACTTATAATTTTCAGCGGACTACATGTTTAAATTCAGTGTTCTAAAATTCTCTTGTCCAAGTACTCGGATGAGCTCTCTAAATGCATGAATTGGAAGTTTCAGTTCAAAAAATCCAAAAAAACAAGTACTCGTTTAACTTGGTCGAGTCTGGATTATGAAGTGGGTACATGGACCCTTATCGGATCGAAAAGTATAAAAGGGACATAATATTCTTTTTTGAATCTGACACGCCATTTTTTTTTATATAAGTTAGAGAGAGAGAGAGAGAGAGAGAGATTTTGAGCTATTATCTCTCTCTGATGAGTTTTTGCAGCTGCGATGCATCAATTATTGAAGTGGATTCAAGGTAATGCGATCAGCGGAGCAAAATCAATAAGAGCTTGTAAGAGTGGCCATAATGATTAGTTTAGGAAGTTGTCATAATCAATAGGTCGACGTTTCGCATTAATTCTAGCTCAACAACAAGGTAAGATTGGTCCTTTCTTTTGATTATTCTTGTTCTATTGCGTTCTTTTTTTTTCTTTTAATATTTTCATTGTCATTTTCTTTCATTCTTTCTTTTTATTGATTATTTTGAAATTAATTTTTTTTCAAATTGTTTGAGTTGAGAGGGGTAGGAAATGGGTCTATTTTGGAAAAATAAATCCAAAACTGACATCCAGAGCTGTTCTTGAATCTTTTTTCCAACCTGTTGTTATGATATTTGTAAGGTATGAACTAATGTTGAAAATAACGCGTTATGAAATCCGTTATATTGCATTATTAAACCTAACAGAATCTCATCGCTATGTAACAACTGAAAATAACTCAGTGTACTGTAGCAATTCGTTTTTTATGTTATTTTACATTATATTTACGTTACATTAAATTACATTACGTTATGTTATTTACAATTATTTTTTAGTAATTTCTATATTGTTGATTATTAACGAATTGCTAAATTTTCATACTAGATTAGTTGTTAGCTTGTTTGATCACTTGTGGAATTGCTAACTTAATAATTTGCGATTGTTTCTTTTTTCGCTTGTTGCAATTTTTCTCCAGTTGCTAAAATATCTTACTTGTTGATTCTATTGAATTTTTAACGAACTGAAATCAATAATTACAACTAAGATAAATTAAACATTACAAAATATAAATTATAATGATAATAATTAAATTGAAATAAAAAAAATTGGAATATTGTTTTCTTTTTTAGATGCTGATTGAAATTATAGTTGCAGACTTAATATAATTTATTTGTTTTCTTGTTTAGATAATGACTGGAATTACGGTTGTAGACTTAGTATAATTTATGAAGATAAATGAGAAAATTATTGTAAAACTTAATATAAAATTAGAATATATTATGTATTACAAAATGGTTGTATATTTTTTTAGAAATTATAATTTTTTTAATTAATAAAAATTATTTTATATAGTTTTGTATTTATTTTTATTAAATAAATAGAAAATTGTATAACATACGTTATGCGTTACGCTATATGCGATATAACCTAACAGAGGCAAATCATTACGTTACCGTTATCGCTATTTTAAACATTGGTATGAACGTTTTATTACGTTTATGTTTTGGTTTTTTTTAGTACTAAGAGTACATGTTCTTGTATTAAATGTTTAATGTTTTTGTATATACATATTGAAATATTAATATTGTCGTTACAAACGAGTAATCCGAGTTTTAGTTTTTTCGGAGTGCTAACTGCTCGTTTTCAGACCGTTGTGTAATGAAATTGGTTTTGTTAACATGTAACTTGAAGTCATCAACCTGGAAACTTATGCCAACCCCCCTCACTGCCCATAAAAAACTTTGACATCTTTGTACATTAAATTGTTGAAGTCCCACGGTGTTCAAGGCTAAGGCCATTCCATAGCTTCTTCCTGCTATAAGCCTCATGAAATACATAGACGAATCATAATAAATCTTGAGGCCCCTAATTTCTGTAAGTTCAGCTGTGAAAGATGTTAGCATGGAGCCATGGTCTTCCCCTTTCATTATTCAACCCCGATTTGGAAAGTGGAGGCCGACTCCAACAACCAGGACTAAGTTTTTTCATGTCCTTTTGAGCTTTCTTACTGCAGTCTCCGATGACTTAAGATATCAGTAAGTAAATTATACACACACACACATCTATTCCGCATGTCCAACCCTTCTACTCTGCAGTATTATACCAATATCTTTCACTTGTAGTCCCCTCAGATTTCTTGTTAGGTTTTTTAGATCCCACGTTATATGGGGTTGGTTTTACCGCTTGATAATGTGCTGCATTTGAGAATGTGTCGTGCACATGAAAGATAGGATCCTTTGCCAAACCAGGTAAAAAATGGTCACCGTGTCATCTCCTGTGCCTTCTGACTGAAAGAACAATGGTTATTGCCTCTTCTAGTCTCTTTCTACTCTAAAATTAGTCACGTTGGTTTGGCACAGGACATTTATATGGTATGATTGGTTTGAAACTCAATATAATAGTTTGCTATACCCTTATTTATGAATTATGAAGGTTCACTTGAGGATCCCTCAAGACTGTCACATGGAGGTAGATACCTATGAAATCAAATCTATCCTAATTTCTAAAGTGCAACTCCACATTGTACTAGAATCTGCGACGTACCAATTCACTATTTGTCTTAGAAGTCCAGTCCTTTTGCATGCATATTTATTTATTTATTATTATTATTATTTTTGACTATGGATGGGGATTATTTCTCTGATAGCATATGGCTACATCATCTCCAGTCTAGTGATTAGTGCTTGATGCGGTGGTAAAGCAGAGGATTGACAAGAGGAGAACAAAATGAATGAGCATCTATTTTTTGAAATGTGATAAATAAGGAAAACTAGCCTCTCATGAGTCGAGTCTGTGAACTCAATTTCGCTACGGATTAACCTTATGCGTGCTCTAGGGCTCACCGTTAATAATAATGTAAACACATCATTGCCCAGTAAATGTAAACTTTTTTCAAATCAGCTACTTTCCTTCTGTGACATGCGAATGCTCCTCTGAGATAATTGTGGCTGCAAGCATTTGATGCAGTCGAATCCCTCAGTCTAGGCAGCCTTATGTAGATGGAACTATGTCTGCGTGTTGAGGTGTCTGTACCTGTCTGTACTCAAAGACGGACTTGGGTTTATATTTAGGAGCTAATAGAGGAACATATTGTTCTGTCATTTCTGGTTCCATTGGTAGATTAAGAGAGGCGAGAGAGAGAGAGAGAGAGAGAGAGAGAGAGAGAGAGAGAGAGAAGAAAGACAGTCATAGTTATTCAAGAAAGTTACATTACTTAATCTGTCAGGATCCAACTGGGCAGAGAATAAATAGTAGGAGGCAATGATAAAATATGAGATAGTAAACCTAGAATTTTTTTTTTCCCACCTCGTAGAATTTTGGTGATGAGTATAGGCTATGAATTTGCAAACTTTTTAATTTTTTGTGATAGGCTTTGGGGATCCAGAGTGAGGAAGAAGGATTCTATAAGAATATATTGGGGGCAGGATATTTGATGGAAAGAGGTACAGGGTATTGAGAGAAACCAGAGGTATAAGAACACTTTCTATGTTGCTTGAGCCTCATCTTTCTTTAGAGCAGAGGGCTTCTAGAGCTGTGCCTATCTTCTTGCACAACATGTATTTCTCAAAGGAACTGTAGAAGATTATTCCTAAAATTCTGTGACCTTATAAATCATTCTGCAAGTTCTGTGACTTTATACATTCTTTGGTTTCTAGCTTCACAACTGTTTGAGATGGAAATTGGTAAATCTGATTAGATTCTACTACAGGATCAAAGTGTAATTCTCACTTCTCAGACATTCAGATTTCACCCACAAAAAAAAAAAAAAAGAATCTAGTTGCAATTGCATATGAAAAAGATCACATTCATTTGCACACACTATTAGTATCCAAGATGTGCTTACAGATTTATTTGCACACACCATCAGTATCGAAGATGTGCTCCATGTAATATAATACTATCAGATTCATTTTCTTATCTTTGTTGGCTCCACCGTTGATCTATATTTGTTGCTAGAACAGTATGTATCTTGGTAATTTCATTCATCATTACTGATTAAATTTGGAGACCGGACCTATATTTAGGTACAAGAAATTAATGAACAAATTGTCATTGTCTTCAGGGAAAGGAAGCGATTCACCAACTCTACAGGACAGTCCTAGCAGGAGACTTCAAGTTTGCGCAGTCTTCTTGGTGTGTCTTGCAAATCTTGAAAACCTCCATGTCATAAAACTCGTCAACTAAAAGTATGTATAAATATCTTTGACAGATCACTCAATATTCTTTCAAGGCCTTCCATGCATAAATATAATCTGCATACTTGTAGTATACTTTGCATGACAGGCGATCATGAATTTCACTAGCAGCTGGTGGCCTAGTGCAGGGAATCGGCTGAAGTGGATGAATTTGTATGCATTATACTTTGAGATTTTTAGCCTGTATCACTAAATGTTATACATCAAATTAATATTATTATTTGATTTAAAAAGGTTTACATAGCTGATATATAATCTTTGAAATTCTTTACTGGAATGATATATCTTGTTATTGACAAAGGGAACTTGTTTCTGTATAAACTAGTTTCTTTTTTGTTATATTATTTTATCTTGTAAATGTCATCTTGAAAAAAGTACAGTTTCCTTCTCTTTTTACTCTTGCTGGTTGGTGATTTTTTTTTTTTTTTTTTTTGCTTTCTCAGATTAATTCTGTATAAACTCCTTATTAATTCACTAGTTATTACTAATCCTTTTCCCTCTCTAATTCAGTTTCCTGATCCTTTTCCCTCTCTAATTCAGTTTCATTGCTAGAGCCTAATCCTTTTCCCTCTCTAATTCAGTTTCATTGCTAAGTAATAATTCATCTCCTAAGTAATAATTCATCTCCAGTTAGGATTATGACTGAGCACTCCTATTCCTTGACGCACTATCCTCTACAAAAAATGTATAAATAGGGGTGCACTATCCTCTACAAAAAAAAGTATAAATAGGAGTGCAATGTCTCAAACTTTCTTCAAACTATTTTCTTCTCCTTTCTCTCTTCTAGGGTTTTTGATGGCGTCTTCTTCTTCTTCTTCTTTGACTACTGAGGAGAAGATGATAAAGCTCGTGAGCTCAGATGGCGTGCAGTTTGAGGTGAAGGAATCCGTTGCCATCCAATCTCAGATCATCCGTTATATGATAGAGGACGAGTGTGTTGACATTCCAGTTCCCATGGTAAAGAGCAACGTCCTTTCGAAAATCTTGGAGTTTTGTAAGAAGTACGCAGAGTCATCGTCCGATGAGGATCTCAGGACTTGGGAGGCGGAGTATATGAATGTTGATCAATCCATGCTTTACGATCTCCTTGTTGCATCTAATTATCTCGGCATTAAGAAGTTGTTGGATTTGGCTTGTCAAACTGTAGCGGATTTGATCAGAGGTAAGTCGCCGGAGGAGATTCGTAATATATTCAACATTAAGAACGATTTTATGCCGGAAGAAGAGGAAGCCATCAAAAAGGAAAATGCATGGGCTTTTGATTGAATCTTATGGTGCTTTATATTTGTCTTAGATTTGCATTTTTTCCCTTTTTTTTTCTTTTTTTTTTTTTGGTCGAGAGATCGGGGAAGATAGAATTTTTAGTTTTTTTTTTTTCTGTTCAATTACTATGTAATGCTCCTCAGCTAATAAAATTTCGAAGTTTAAATAAATATTTAGCTATTTTAATGCTGTTTTAAATTTTATTTTTTATTTCTTATAGCTCCCCGGAATATTTTATTGTAAACCACAAAATAATTATTTACATTACTAGTAGTGAGTCTGAATCATAATCAAAACTAAATTAATCAGAAGAAGCTAATTTCTTAAAAAGAAATAAAATTGACAGCACTAACGACCTATCTATGTTGATTGTATCCATGGTGTCTGTGCTTCGTTAGGGGCCTCAGGGCCTCCATAATTTGTATTTTTTTACGTTTGTACCTTTGATTTAATTTTAATGCGCACGGCTCTTTTCTGTAAAACAAGTGCGGGAGGGAGAGGGAGAGGGAGAGAGAGAGAGAGGAAAGAGAGAACGAGCACAGGCGAAGAAAGCCATGGCAACTCGTTCACTTCCCAATTAACGAAGCCCTGATCTTTCCAATTACGGTAAGATTTTATCCTCTTTCTTGATTTCATATCATTTATTCCATTCAATTTATAATTTCCCTTTTCTTTTCTTGTGAAGCTGCAGCCCCAATTTCACTTGCACCAGCGAGCATCTGATCGTTGAGGAATTAGGTGACGATTTTTAACCGAACATATTTAAAAGCTGTGATTTTTAACCGAACATATTTGGGTTATTAATTGTTGTATTTAGTGAATATAGGACGAGTTCTCTTAAATTAGAAAGCCATGGCGATTCATGTCAAGATCAGTATTGGTTTCTTCTCTTGGTTATCAACTGCTCAGCTCTCTTCCTCTCACTTTTCCCACTCCGACTCTCAAAATGATGATAAGGAGGTGGACCCCATCTCGTCTTCTCTGTGGATCGCATGGATCCACCTCCAACCCAACTCCCATCTTCCAATTTAAATTCCAACTCTTCCCCACTTTCACCCTCTGTCTCCCCCCCTTCAGTCAACAACTTTCATCGTCATTTTTCACCTTGGTCTTGTTTTTTGTTGATGGGTTCTGATTCCTGAGGAGTTTTGTTGATGGCTTTGGGGTTTTGAGTTGATTAGACCATTTTTGGTTGTTGGGATGATGCTTTCTTTGAGTTGCTCCGCTAGTGTGGATCTTAGTAACAGAGGATTGGATCTGGTCTCCTGCTTGTGGTCTTCGAATTTGAGCAGCAGGCTGCTGTGGAGCGCGCATGCAAGGTGCTCGATGCTGGGTCTCATCCACTAAAAATGGTATTTTTGATGACCCATCTGTTTTGATTTTGGCTTTTGCAAGGTGTTTGGGTTTTGTTTTAGGTGGTTTGGTTGTTGATGTTTGCAGTGGATGTTTGGAGCTCTATGTCTATTTTGGGAGTTGACGAGACAGGCCGCGGTATCAGTTTCGTTTTTGATAGTAGTAGTTTCTGATGACCTGAATAGGCTTAACAAAATCTGCAATCTGTGAGCTATCTTTTCTGTGCCACTGTAATTTGAATTTGTATTTGGAGTTGGTTTAGATGGTGTGGATATTGTTTTTCTTTTATTAGGGCATGATTTACTTACTGAGATTATGGTATAAAATATTGTTATAAGCACAATCATCTAATGATTGAAATGTTTTAACGTGCTGTATGTCTTCAGGAATGCTCAAAGAGAACAAATGTGATCACCAAGAGCGAAATCTAAAGAACCTATTACTGCCTAACTATAGTAAAAAAAACAACTAGAGAATTAGTTAAGCTGAACTTTTGCAGGGAAAATGAGATCATAACTTAATGAAAGTTAGGAATGCAAAATGAATAGCAAGCGCCGAAGTTGCTTGTGGCTGAAATCATGGTGAGTTGATTGGAGTAGACAGCTTTCTTCCTACATAGAGATGCCAGAGTAGGGATTTCCATATGTCACCTAGTCCTTCTCCTATAGTCCTACCCCAATCCAAGAACACACAACTATGCACTTGTAATAATTGTTCATCCTTTAAAGATGTTAGTTATGATTATTGTTAGTTCGTTGGAGTACGCATCCCTTTGGGGAGCTATATAACTTTGATTTCGTTGCACATTCTCCCATTCGAAGTCCTTGTCTTGTGAACACTCCGTTTGGCCATTTGGGATTGCAGAGGTGGCCTTAGCATCTATCTGTTGGTGTATCTCATTATATGACTTGCCCATGATAGAAGTAGGTCGATATTTGG
Organism: Dracaena cambodiana; assembly: GCA_036321105.1. Taxonomy (NCBI): domain Eukaryota; kingdom Viridiplantae; phylum Streptophyta; class Magnoliopsida; order Asparagales; family Asparagaceae; genus Dracaena; species Dracaena cambodiana. Next base: position 73,771,477 of record JAYEPQ010000003.1, on the reverse strand, counting down.
GTGCTCAATTAGCCTCTTGAATATTGTTGTTATTTCCAGGAAGCATGGAGATGTATTCCATTGATACACATTCACAAGGGTATCTTGATAATGCAAATCTTGAAAGCTCTTGGACGTAACTGCAGCCTGGATATGACAGTGAAAGGTTTCTTTTGATTTCTGCTTGGGAAGTCTTCGGGTATGGTATATTGATATCATTTTTTTATGTTCCCTTCTTGTGTTGAAATTGTCTTTCAGTATTGGCCCTGAATTAGTCTGGCTGGACCTACTAGTTTTATGGTAGCAAACCTAACCCTTTTTAGCTCCTCTAGTAATGGATATTGCCATTGGAAGAAACTGTTTTGTCTGATAACCAGTTCTGTTGAGGACATTTGCACAACACTTTGTCCTTCAACTAGATACCCTTTGTCGAGTCCTTGGAGGAGAAAATTCCCACCAGTTAATTATATAGTTCATCTTTTCTTAGCGACTCTCTTTGGGGTTGCTCAAATTTGTATTTCAAGTTAGAGGAATCAGATAACATGTTACTTTTTTGTTCTTCTGTTTTAGCTATTTATTATCTTTATCATATATTCTTCACTTGCATTATTTGACCGTATTATGCATCCAGTGAGTTACTGGTTTCTTTTTTCACTTAACACATTTGCATATTAATACTTCTCGAATCTAATTATCTTGTTATATTTTCTCATGTCAAATATCATACTTCATAGCATAGATTAAGTGAGTAGTCAGATTCTTGTTTGCTTTTGGTTCCTACATTTTCATCTCAAGTCAATTTCTGAATATTTGCTGATAGCAAATATCTGTTACTTTAAATATCTTTATTGTGTATTTTTCTAGAATTCCTTACCCTGCTTAGCTTGACTATTGGTGTGAAATTATTAGGACTACAAGCGTTCAACATCTTGTTGTACACTTTCATTTTGAACCCCACAAGGGTCCAGGTTTTCTTCACTTTAAAATCAATCTTACGAGTCTACTAGAGAAAAAAGATGGTTTGATTGGAAGATTTTAACTAACTATTGAAAAAGCAAAATCTAGAGTTTTCAAATCCATTACAAAAATTTCATGACTATGATCAGTAAATCTCTCTCATGGATCTAGCTGTGCACGTTTAAGTAACATAATCAAATTACGATCTTAAATTAATCAATCTTTGTTTCAAAGCATAAGATATCAATGCATTGAAGTAAAGAATAAAATATCAATGAAATTTTAGTTAATCAAACTATCTTTATGGATTATTTCTTAGATCACTTCTATAATTAATCTCAAACCTAATTTGCGAACATGGCATATCAAGTTCTCTCAATTTCTCAGTTATTGATAATACACCATCGTCTTATAGATTTCCAAAAAAATTTAGACAAATCCAATCTAAGCAATTAATCTTAAAAGTTATGCATCGATTAAGAGTGATGACTTTACATAAATCAAATCCATAATTATAACTTCACCAAAACCCTCGAAATCTAGAAGAATAAGTTATGCATGGCAAAATTAATTACAAAATTTTATATGAAAGCTAGACATAAAAAATAGATAAAACTAATAAAAAGACTAAAACTTGATCAATAAAAACTGGGAATTCAATTATGGATTTGATTTGATCAAATTACATCAGAACATTCATAATCTAATCTTAACTTCTCTAAAAAAATATTTAGCGAATCCATGTGAACGCCACCAGATAGCAATATTGACTGCCAGGTAATGGCATTGGCTGGTACAAAAAAAAATCCTAATTTGATCCTAAATTAGTTCGCAAAAGTCGACCATCACTCCTTTTGGTCGCAAAGTAGTGGCTTTGACCACTTGCCAGTGGTCAAACTTGCTGACTGGAGTTGAATTTTCTGATACATTTTTGTCTTCTTATGTTTTTTTATAAAATCTGGATTAGATCTTCAATTATTGTTTGGATTGCTTGGTCTTTGTAAACCTTATCTCTTTCTTATGTTTTTTTATAAAATCTGGATTAGATCTTCAATTATTGTTTGGATTGCTTGGTCTTTGTAAACCTTATCTCTTTCTTATAATCGTTTTATTTGCACTTGAGCTCTTTTCTTCTCCTAACACTACAAAAAAACAAACTAAAGTGTCTGAGCAACACTTGTTTATAAAACATTAAATAAATAGATGAGGGTTAAAATTTACAAAAAAAATGGTATTTATCCACCGTCTTCATGCTGTTTTTTGCCTTGGATTAATTTAAATATTTAAAATCTTGAAGTTAGTCTTGTTGTCCTTTTTTGTATTTGTCTGATGAATTTTCAAGTTCATGAAATTCTTCTTGTTCCAAGCTAAGCTTGATGCTCATGTAATCTATTGGAATATATATATATATATATATATATATATATATATATATATATATATATATATATATATATAAATGTGTGTGTGTGTGTGATTTTTTTGATCAATCAGAAAGCAGTTGCGTCAATCACATTGTCTTTATATTTTGTTATTTTTCTAATGTTAAAATTGACGAACATCTTAATAGATCATCGATGAAAAAAATTCAATTTTGTTATCAGCAGCAGAACAAATATTTGGTGCTGGTGGGAAGAGGTCGAAACCATCTTTTGTTTTCCTAGTTTCCAGGGCAACTGCTCAAATATCAAGTTTATCTTAAGTTATTTTAGATTTTAGCTTTATTTTGTATAGCAGAATTAGTAACCATGTGGATGATTCATTTATATGCTATTCAACATTCAGGGAACTAACAATTGAATATAGACGGTTAGCATAAATCATTTGAGATGATTCATACAACAAGCTTAAGACATGATGTGTTCGACGATAGTGGTATGCGCATTCCTAATAACAAGTTTATCATTTTGATATGTGTTTGCTCTTTAATATTAATTAGCGTCGTACAATTTCTTGCAACCATTGCTGGATCTTTTGTCCTTCATCATCGCAAGATAGAATTGTAAATTTTGTGATCGCTTGTATTGTTTTACCTTCTTATTTACTTTTCATGTTCAAATTGACTATTCTCAGCAGTTTGACAAAGAAAAGGCCTATTTCTTGCAAGTTGCAGGAAATATGTCAGGTCTAGATGATTGAATCAGATTTAAAACCATTTGCAGCTCCAATTTGATCCCAAATCCAATTAGAAGACATGGGGAAATGCTTGATGATGATCATTATTTCGCTCATCTGGAAATTGGCATTCATATATAGTAATTGTGGTAATTTAAGATAACAGTTTTGTAATCCTGATGAAAGATTAGTTTGAGTTTTAGTATGAACTTACTAAACAGATGCAGTCATCATTATCGTTTATGCCTTTTCTCATCAAGGAGGGGTCTGCCATGGGGCATATAATCAAAGATTTGACAAATTTTTGTGATAGCTGCCAGCCAAACATCAACCCGCTCGCACACAATTAGTGCTAACTTTCTAGGACAAAAGAGAGGCTTGCTATAATTCTAAAATGCTTGTTGCCAATCTCCAAATTGTCCTCGGCTTGAAAAACTTTTGGATTATGTAGATATTTAAACATTTTTTATGTTGTAAATATAATGCTGCTTTCAACACCTAAGCATCAAGGTTTATAACAACAATATATACTAAACAACCAAATCAACCACCCTTCATGAGTATACTCATATATCTTATTCATATATATGATATACAGAACAGTTCACCCTTTAATGATATAATTCACACCTTAAGGTTCTCAATGATTATTCCTGAATGGTAATAATTATTGTATACATGTAAAAATTTAAACATCGAAAACTGTTCAAATAGGTGATTGGTGGTTGATTATTAACTATTATATTGTATATTGTTCTTTATTATTACTATTACTGTCACAGAATACTGAAATTTAATGATGACCACCAATCCATTAAGCTAAACTGTATAACTGACACTAGAATTGACATACACTGGGCTTTGGGTAAAATTAAGGTTCATATGAATTAGATGGTGCTACTGTTTTCCGTTTTGGGAGGATCAGAATAAGCTCCTATCAAAATTGATACTGTTTTTCGTTTTAGGAGGATCGGTATGGGCTCCGATCAAACTGCGCCACTGTTTTCCGTTTTGGGATGATCAGGATAGGCTCCGATCAATATTACTGTTTTGTTTTTCCGGAGGTAGACGGGGATGCATTCAGACCAGTTATATTCATATTTTCCTGAATTTTTAAATACCATAATTAAAGTACGACAACTGAAAAAGAGAAAAAAATAACTAATGATAATCACGTAAAACCTTCCACCTTTTATTTGCATTTGACTATTCATGATATTGAGACATTATTGATATTTTTTGTGTTTTATTATTTATCACTGGATCGATTTACTGACGATCCTGGTTATGCATGACTAGATGCAGACATTTATCAAGAGATAGATTGATCGGAAACAGAACAGGATGTTGTATACTATAAGGAACAGGCAGATCTACATGAGTGATGAATTTTTTTTAGTTAATTACTTTTATATTAGGAAATTGTAATAAGTGCATATAGCACTTCATTTAGTTCTATGTGAGACATTTCTTTTATTTAGAGATAATTTTTATCGTAGTATCGTAGTGATATTTTATTGGTTTTATTTATAGGAAACTTATTATTACTTGGAAAAAAAAATTATCGTTTATTACTATTTGTTATTCATATTCTGTTGTGTTGTAACTGTAATGTTTTTTTTTTTTAGGCTTGTCGAGTTTACTATGGAAAGTGGGGCATTACACACAGCTTAGCAAGTAAAGGCATATAAAGGATTCAACAATTACACAGATACAATGAGAGTATGAAATCAATAAGAAAAATGACCTTGTGATACATATGAAAGGAGAAAGGAAACAATCAGAGGTTTAATATTTCCAGTCACATATGGTTTTTAGGGATTCTTGTACCATGCCTTTGTATATTATATATTCCATACAATCATTAATTAGTCATGTGAGCTCTCACGTTTATACATATAATTGAATATATAACTCTACCCATTTCGTCCCCTCATCACATGCTAACTCCAACTTCCACCACCTCTTACTCTTTTTTCTCGATATGTTGCCCATGGTATCTGTAATCATGCCACTGCCTATATGGAGTTTATGTTCTTGGAGACTTTAGGCGTGTGCCACATAGGTGATATAAGTGCCATGTCCCTCCATCAAACTATCATATCTTTCTTATCTTTACCAATACACTTAAACAAGTTCACTATTACTCGATAGCTCATTCGTACATGTGTTGCTAGATGATATGGTAGATTTATATAGTTGGAACATGAAATTGAAAGGAGTGATGACAATGCATATAGTTGCATTTGGACAGAGTGAGCCCCAAGGTTTTGGCCAACATGCAACAAGTGTCTAAATATCTGCAAATTGAAGCTCCCCAATGTTTCCTATGCCATTAGTACCCTCTGATTCTGTTAATTGACGGATTTGCAAAGGTGAAGTTTGGTTTTTTAACAATTAAGTTTCATAGTCGTATACTTATTCGAAAGTTTCGCACCAGTATGACTTGAGATACACGTGATATAAGTGGGTGCATTGGAATATTCTAGTTGAAACACTAGGATTCAAGATTTACCCATTATAGAACCATAAAAATATTTGTTCTTTGTTTTCTTTGAGATAAAAATATTCATGCTGTGTTACTGTGGAGCATTTATCTAAACACTAGATGGAGTCTATCCAAGTTGTGAATCACTGACATCTGATGTTTAGCCACCCTACCCAAATAAAGAAGCAAATGAAGAAAAGAAACAGGGCAGTGTTATAAAGCGGGGACTCAATGCATCTGAACACACTTTGTTATGAGTCATTCCCTTTCTATCACTAAATTGTAGCTATTTCTGCCCAAAGCAGTGAGCACACCGTTTCGATTCGATCCAATGAACCAGAGCCATTTATAAATAAGCTAGTAACGAAAAGCAACAGAGCCAAGCCAATGTTAAAGATAGTGGGGACTCGACATGAGTCCATCACCCTTTCTGTCACCAAATCGTATTGCTTGTACAAAAGGGAAGTCCTCTCATTGTAGCCATCCTAAGTGGAAGCAAAGTGGTGATGATTTGGTCTCCTTGACCTCATTAAGCTTAACTAGCACGAATCTATTTCTTAATAACTATATCAAATGTTTGTTCTTGTTAGAAAAGAGAAGCTGTACTCTTCCAAAGTTAATAAAGGCATTGGCTTTGTCCAAATTGTAAAATAATATAAGAAAGCCAACTTGACCACAGCCCTAAATGATTTTAATTAGCCTAATTATAGATAAAATTACCCTTCTTCCCTTTATCGCAATATATCTTGTGCAGGGGATTTTGGATGGTTTCTTTGTTTTTGATTTCTTTGAATACATAATACACTTCTTAATCAAAGTTTACATCAGTAGCTATCTTTTGTCTGTTGTAACTATTTAGATGCCCCCTTAATAGTTACTTGTGTAATTAAGCTCTTTGAGTTGTTTTCATCTGTATAAATTTTGATTTTATTGTTAAGATTATCATAAAAATGACCAAAGTTTAGTCTTATAACCTTTTTACTAAATTACATATATATAGTTTTGTATTGTGTGGATGAATTGTGGGCAGTATATTTTTCATGGATTTAATCTGGGAAACAAGCACCTGATCTGAGGAAAACAGTAAAATCTCCAAAATCCTTGCCCTGAAAAAAAAAAAAACAAAAAAAAAACAAAAAAAAAAAAAAAAAAAAAAAAAGAGGCCCTAACCAGAAGTATAAATGAAAATGTTATGAATGTAAACAGAGCAGGTAAAGATTGGTCAAATCTCCTGTGAGCTTTCCAGTTTTGCTGAATGAGCTGAACACTTGGCTTGCAACCTCTTAAGGCCTGGTTTGTGTAGTTGGTTTGAAAGAAAATGAAAGGAAAAGAAATGGAAAGGGAAAGATAAAATGAAAGAAAAGAAAAATAAAATAATTTTGTTTTGTTGTTCTGTATGGAAACAAACAAAATAAAAAAAAATAAAGTGAATACATTTCTTAAAAAAGTTTAAAAAATTAAGAAAATTTTTCTTCAAACTCCATCCACTCTCCTATCCTACTGTAATACCATGAGATAAAAAATATATATATAATGATATTCTCTCTCTCTTATTTTATAGGAGAGATAAAATTTTATATCTTATTTTCTCTTACTTTGTTTTACTTTTTTTTTCTTCCAAACCATTACAATGGAAACTATATATTTTTTTTCTTTCATTCTCCCTCAAACCAAATAGAGTCTAAGTGAAATCTTGGTTTTGGATAGTTCAACTTTGAAGTTTTGTTTTTTAAATCATCCTCTGTTTTAGCATCTAAAATCTAAGCTCTAGTTTTGTAGAGTTTAAATCCTCTAAAACTTCAAAATAAAAAATCCACTTAAAATGGATTTTTCATTGTTTTGTAATGGGATAAGAAGGAACTCCACTTTAAAACCTTGTCCCCAACTAGATACAACTCAAGTGAAATTTCAGTTTATATATATATATATATACACAAACTGAAATGTTGTAAAACTTAAGTGGAATCAGAGTTTAGTTGAAACTTATTCCCAAACTACGCCTAAAAGGTCATATGCAATTGTAAATTGTGAGAAATATCTTACAAAGTGAAGAAAAGAACAGAAGAAGCAGATCATTCACAGACCAAGCTTTTGTTCCAACTTATCCTTATCACATATGCAGCTTAACTTCTCATATTTTATGCTTAACCTGAAAGTTTATAAATCAAACACAAACAAATAAAATTAGAATTTGGAAAGACCGTAGAAACCTATAGAGTTAAGCCCTGTTAATTTTTCTATACGTCATTTCTGATAAATAAATGGGCCTTTAGGAATACCAGTGGGATCGTCACTGATGGCTTTTAGAGTTTTCTTAATCACATGTATATATATTGCTTATGATTAGGGACGGTAGAACTATGAAATCTAATTTTGGACCAAAATGTTGAACCTCCATAGGTATTAATATTGAAAGAAATACAACAGAAAAGGAAAGACAACTCAGGCTCTCATCGGTTACGGGTCAAACTCAGCCCGACCCGAACTCTCATATGCTGACCATGCACTCAAGTAGGGGCCCGCTATCAGCCCAGCAGCAGTATAGTCATTGGCAATTTCTAGCAATAAGAAATTCTATTTACACACGAATAATTTACTCTTGACGCATAGATTTGAAACTTGCAAATATTATAAGTTTGCCAAATTTTTTTTACTAAGTTTCTTTTTAAATTCCAAAATCTTTAAAATTTTTAAAAAATTTAAATTAATGTCATCATCTTCTTCCTCTGTTCTCTCTCTAAAATTAAAAAAAAAAAAAAAATTTGTACTATTTAAATATTTAAAAAAACACATCTCTCACGACCTCATCTTTCTTGACTCTCTAGAATTTTTATATTTGCGTTTCTCAAAAATTTAGGAGGAATCTTAAATTCTTCGAAGTCACTGTAACAAACGAAATTATAATTTAGAGTTTGAGTTTTTCGAAGTAAATAGAAAAATCCAACGTGCAATTGATGTCGGATCATAAATATCAGATATGGATTAAAATAATTTTTAGTTTTTGATATATTTTTTTTACAATTGTTATTACTATTTTTTTTTTTTTTGTTAGTGTAATGGTCGGTCGGTCGCTAGTGGGAGTAAAGGGTTGGGGTTGGAGCTAGAGGGTAACGCTAGAGGCAGTGAGGGGAGTTTCTAGATGGGCACGGCATATTTCCTGGTGAGTCCACTAAAAAATCGCTTTATTTACCACTTTGCCATCATTTTTTTGGTCAAAAATGCCCTTCCTTCACCTCCTCCTTCATCCCCCCTGCGCCCCTTTTTTTTCCCGCGCGAAAGCAGAGCAGAGGCAGAAAACAAAGGGAAAATTTTCATTTCAGAATCCAAATCCTATTTCTCTTTAATATTAACTCCTTTTAGTAAAAAATCACGAAAATTAAAGTTGATATTTAGCTTAAATCGGTTCTTTCATTGTGAGACCATAGAAAATAGAAAAAAAAATTGTGGGTCTACGGGGAAGAAAATGGAGATGCACAACTTGGCAATGGTTCCATTCGACGATTAAAGGTTTTTGGAGGTATGAATTCATCATCCTTTTTTAATTTCTACAATTTTTAATTTTAAAAAAGTAGATTTAATTAGCATAGAGATGGGTTAGGAAGAACGGTTTTGATTTTGCAGCTGTCCATCTACTCATTCTATTATGTGTACCTTGGTTAATAGGATGAGGTTTCAACACATTGTAGCCGAGATCAGAGTAAGTTAGCTATTGATTATAGTTCGGCATTCACAACAAGTGAGGTATGATAATATAGAAGATTTTTTATATTTAATGTATTATGTTTGGTTGAGATATCTAACTGAAATACTATGATTGTAGACTTTTGCAGATCGAGAAGAGCTTGCAAATTGGGTTCGTGATACGGGAAAGACGTTAGGATTAGTGATAATTGTTTCAAAATCTGATAGTGGATGCCATTATAAGAAGGGAAGAATCTGCTTTGGCTGTGAAAGAGGTGGAAGTTTAAGATTCAAAAAATTAAAGGATGATGAAGGATTCAGCGGTAGCAAAAAATATTGATGTTCCTTTAAACTAAAGAGTCAACAAATATCTGTTGAGGGGTCCGAGTGGAAACTTATGGTTATATGCGGTACGCATAATCATCTTACAGTAGAATATCTTGAAGGACACTCGTATGTAGGAAGACTATCCCAAAGCGAGACTTCTGTTGTAATGGAGTTGTCGCAATGTCATGTACGGCCAAAAGATATCCTGACATCTTTGAAGATTAAGGATCCAAAGAATGCGTCAACAATGAAAATAATTTATAATGCACGACACAAGTTTCGGGCCAATGAACAGGGGGGTAGAACGCAAATGCAACACTTGCTATTTAAAATTTCAGAGTGCAAGTACATTGAGTGGCATCGCAGCAATGACCAAACCAAAGCAGTAACTGACCTCTTTTGGGCTCATCCGGTTGGTGTGGAGCTTCTACGTGCATTTCTAGGAGTTATCATCCTAGATTGTACCTATAAAACAAACATGTACAAATACCCGTTACTCGAGATAGTTGGCATAATATTGACTAATATGTTATTCTGTATTGCTTTCGCTTTTCTTGAAAGAGAGCGGGAAACTAACTATGCATGGGCACTTGATAAGTTGCGTGGACTATTTATCAATGAGATTTATCCAAGTGTGATAGTAACGGATAGAGATCTAGCGCTAGTAAATAATGTTTAATCAATATTTCCAACAAGTCAGCATTTACTATATAGATTGCATATAAATCATAATATCTTAGATCATTGCAAAAAATATTTGGAACAGAAGACTGAATGGGAGAAATTTTTCTCAATGTGGAAGTTGATAATATTATCTGATACTATTGAGGAGTACGATTCAAATCGGAGTTTACTGATGAATGAATTTCGAGTATACCCAGATGCAATCGATTATGTAACGAAGACGTGGTTGGATTCATATAAAAATAAATTTGTTGCTTATTGGACAAACACGTGTTGCCATAGGGATAATGTAATAACTAATCGAGCGGAGAGTGCCCATACCAAATTGAAGTGGAAACTACGAACCAGTCAAGACAACTTTGAAAATTGCTGGAGCAATATTCACTCTTTACTTGAATTGCAACATAATGAGATTAAGGCATCTTTCGAAAAAAGCCTTACAATGTTTAATCGAAATTTTATGTTGCCAGATTTTAAAGAACTCCGGGGCGTAATATCTATACATGCATTAAATCTGATTTTGAATCAATTACGAAGAGCTGCTAGTATCGGAGTGGATGAATGTGGTTGCATAATTCGGCAAACGCATAACTTGCCGTGCGCCCATGAAATTGCAATGTATCAAAGAGATAATCGAGCAATCCCATTGGATTGCATTGACCTACATTGACGAAAACTTGACATGATCCCAGTTAAAGCATCGGCTGTTGAATGTTTAAACTACCAAAAAGATGTGGAGGTTTTTATTTTTAATTTGCTTAAATGTGATAATGAGGAATGAGCTCGAAGGTTAAAGAAGTTGAATGAAATATCAAATCCAGCAAGTTCTTCACTTGCAGATCATGTTCCGAAAGTGATACCACAAGTAGCGCGCCGGAAAAGGAAGCGCGACTACTCGACAAAACGGAATCCTTGTGCGTCTGAGTTAATTGCTTCTGAAACTGACAGTTGTTCTCCATTGATGAAAGCAATGCTTGTACCAAGGAAATGTTAGCCGATGAAACTAATGCCAAAGCGGAAGCCTACACAAAAAGTAAACTATTTATGTGCAGTATTATATCTCTACTTGCTTCATATTTGTTTAATTTTTAATTTTTGTTTCTATACAGGAATCTAGTCCGAATGAACCAACATCAGTGGAACTTTCGATATCCGAACTTCCTCTCCTTATGGAGCCCGAGCCCATATATCAGTCATAGCCCAAATTTCGATATGAAAATTCACTATCTAATTTCTTCCTCCCCTATATCAATGATGTTGGTGAGGTAAAGTCAGACGGAAATTGTGGGTTTAGAGTCATCGCAAATAGCCTTGGTATCGGGGAGGATCAGTGGGGTCAAATTTGCATAGACTTGCTATTCGAGTTACACGAAAATGAGCTATCCTACATTACTTTATTTGGAAGTGTCGATCGTTTTGTTTAGCTCCGAAAGTTAATAAACTATTTCAAAGAATTTCCAAGGGCCAACCACTGGATGACAATGCCCGACATGGGTCATTTGATAGCGTCGAGATTTAATTTAGTGTTATTTTTTATTTCCAAGGCACAATGCCTAACTTTCTTGCCGCTAAGATCACCGCCTCTGGCCTCCAATCTCCATATAAAAGAAGTGGCCATGACTTTCGTTGGAGGATGTCATTTTGTCCCGGTAAATTTTGTATCCTATATAATTTAGCCTTTGTTAGTTTTCCTTCATCTCCATCATTTGAATACAAATACATATCTATAATGCAACTTTCAAACATGTAGGTTCAACTGAAGCCAGAACATCATGTTCCCAACATTGCGCTTAATTGGCAGCGCCATCGTGACCCGGTGGCAACTGGATGGGATGATTTTTATGTAGAGCGAATTGAACAATTCAAGCAAATTGTACCACTGACTGTAGCAACACAAAATATCATTGAATTGTAATCAATGATATGATGGTTGAAATCATTATGTGCATATTTTTTTGTAAACCAGATATCACTTGTACATATATGATATGTAACGCTAATACAATATATGGTCTCCATGATACGTAGACCATATCGAATAATTTTTTGATATAACTCTCGTATCAAAATTATTCGATACGTTGTAGATTGGCTCTTATCGAATTTTTTTGTAAACCCTAATTGTGTCTTAGATATCGCTATTGCCTAACTTTTTTGTTAAAGTTATGAATGAATTGTTGATATATTAAATCAATGATCTACCAAGTTGTACACAACGTATCAGAGTATCTCTGGCCCTGTATCCTTGATCTGAATTTACAGAACCGGACCTTTTATGGGTGATCCGGGACTATAAACCCGGATCACCTAGCCAGAGCTCTGGCCCCCTGTCCGGGCTAGCCAGCCCGGATCAATTTGGTTGATCTGGTCTGGCTAGCCCAGAAAGGGGGCCAGAGCTCTGGATAGGTGATCCGGATTTACAGTCCCGGATTACCCATAAAAGGTCCGGCTCTGTAAACCCGGATCAAGAATACAGGGTCAGAGATATTCTGATACGGTGTGTACAACCAGGAATATGGATGATAAATAATATACCCTAGCAAATATTAGTACTTTTCCGTGTTTCATACTCCCAATTTGGTATCAAAATACACAATATCAACAATTCATTCATAGGTTCAAAGACAGAACAACGGCAACAAAAATTCAACATATCAACATTTCAATCATAGATTCAAAGATTTAATTAAAGAGTGATATCCAAGACTACAACTTCATATATATAATATGATTCTTGACTACAACTTCATTTATATGAAACAACGAAATAAAATCAATATATGTTCCATGCTAACAACGTCATTTCCATGTTGACATGATTAATCATCATAAGCTATAGTTTGAGGATCAATTAAAAAAAATCCCAACAAATTCTAAATTCTTCGTTGTTTCCAAGCGGGTTGCTTCCTTGTGGGTTGACAGCGTCTTGCTGAGCTGGGACCTTCGGTGGGGGTTTGTGATACGGATTGTAATATTGTATCAATATCAGCTTGTGTGCATCTAGTCATAACTGATTTTATCTTGACGAAGGCATTATAGAGCAAACTCAGACGCCTCTTGATTGAGGTCTCGCCTTGCTCTAAGAAGGGATCAATAATTGTTATAGCTTAATTAATTCTCTGCATATATTATGACAAAAACATTTATAAGTACGATTATACTTGTTAAAATCACAAAGAATTAAAAAACCGGTTTTTACCTCTTCAGTATTTGCTTGCGGGACATCTTGCACCCCCTCTCGATTTGAGGCTTGGGTGGACGGACCAATAAAGCGTCGAGATATCTTATTTAACCACGCCATATAATCATTCGTGCACTCTTTGGGGGTACTTGCTTCTATGCCTCGATGCTCATGTGCAAGTGCATGATCTAACCAACTCAGCCACATTTTCTCAGCATGTCCATGTATTACCAAATAGCTTTTGCTCGTAAGTCCACATTTTACTCGTATATGACTGAATGGTGGAGGTGGAATGTATTGACGATGTCCAAACTGCCTTAACACCCGTACATGGTGATAAGGCTCGATAATCTCCTTCATTTTCAATGTACCAATATAAAAGGAGATTCCTGAAATCGATGGGTATCCCTAAAGGACCGATATGAGTCCCATGTCACCTGTAATGTCATGATATTTCAAAAACAATGGATAAAAATAATATTATTATCGGTTTTAAAAAAACACTAAATAAATTTTACTTTTGCCTAACCTCATTCATCGTCACCATGTCAAGCATGTTCCTAATAGCTCTGACATGGTCCAAAGACACTTTGTTGTCACGTCTGCTTAACCATCGGCATGCTTGTGGCTGGTCAGGTCTGTATCCACCATTTAAAATCGGCATTAAAGGCGGAAAGTGAGCAAAGATCCATACCTGCAACAATGTTAAATACCCGGACAACTGTGCCGCATGGGCTCAGGAGGCAAGATCGAGCTGTCTGTATAAATACGCTAGAGCTCCAGCACCCTAGGCATATGTGCACGTTCTCGATATCATGTAGAAATGCAAGATAGTCAACAGAGCCCGAATAGTGTGCACCCGAGAAGATAAAGTAAGAATGCTTGTGCAGCACATAATATTCTCTGATCTGAGTCTGCATCTGTCACATCGCTAAACCGTTCCCTTAGCCAGTTAAGGTGCACTGAAACTACACCTTTCATGTTCAACTCCTCAAAAGCTTCATTATACCCAACACCCAATGAGTCAGTTAGTTGCTCAACTGTAGCCAGTCCATCCGTTCTGTCTGGAAGGCTAACGGACTTTTCTGTTACCGGCAAACCAAGGAGACATGCTACATCATCAAGGGAGATCGTCATTTCTCCAAAAGGCAAGTGAAAGGTATTAGTTTCTGGATGCCAACGCTTGACAAATGCAGTTAATTCAAAGCTACTAATGTACTGATAAAAACATATTATGAGCGGATACAAAGAGAAATTATGGATGTGCTGCACAAAACGGGTATTTAGCTGTCCAGATTCTAGAGACTATGTGTTTATTTATCTCATGTGATTAATGCACCGTAATGGATCTCGTTCCTGAAATGATAACAAAGCAATATATTTTGGATAAACAACTACTAGAATAAAATTGAAATCAAAGTTATTATGTCTGACCTCATTCTTAGATATAAAAAAATAACGTGTATTTTAAAACTCTTCAAAAGAGACAAATCAATCGATCCTCAATTTATTGGCCGCACTTCCACTTCTTCTGAGTCCGACTTATCGATACCCTCACTTTCTTGCGATACACCTCGATGAATGCATAACGGAAGGGTCTCCGTGACAGCATCAACCTGCGAATCCAGTTCGTCACGGATTTCAGGAATGCTAGGATTTACGGCTGGACGGATTCCCGTTTTCTTCCTCCTATTCGACGCTGTTGGTCGAATCTGGGATGATTGCGCTGGATCCATCTGTAAATCACCAAAGATTTTATTTACACAATGAAATTCTAAATTATCAACCATTACAAATCACCATATGCTAATTATATTTGCCTATCTAAATCCATTAAATATCATAACATAAGCACACAATATTTACATTTCAATTTTTCCCGATTCGAATACCAAAATTAACAATTTAATCCAAGCACAAAAAACTACCAACTAGTATTCACAATATAAATTTTTCACTTCACTATTACAAATTTCAAGACTATATTTATCGATAACAACAATAAAATCTAAACTATTTTAACCAATGAAGCCTTTAATTTCACCATAACAAAATGTAAAGAAATTATTTTTTCCCCAATTTATTTTTCCCTCAATTAAATCTACCCTCATCAACACTTATTTCCAAATTTTTTCCTAAATCAAAATGCAAAAATTAACACAAAAAATTAGGATTTTATTTTTACCTTCAAATAAAAAAAACCACTATCTTCTCTCCTCCTTTCAACTCACCCTTGTGGCGGAGTGTGGGTCGTCAGCGGTCGGATCGGTCGGAACGCGAGCAGGCGGAGCGATCGGAATCAGGGATTTGGAGTCCAGCGAAGCGTTGGGAGAGGGTGGAAAAGTAATTTGGGGTTTTATGAAGGAGAAGATGGTGGGAGAGATGGGTTGGGAGAGAGAGAGAGGAGATGGTGTTAAAAATAGAGGAGTTTGGAAAAGAGTTCTGGAGAAGAACATGGGAGAGAAAGATGATGAGATAGTGGAGGATAATATGGGAATATAGATGTGTTCAGTAGGAAAAACCCTCTCTTCTAAGAATAGAGAATGTGCTCACTAGGAAAAGTAGGCTCATTAGGAAAAAAGCTGTGCCTATCTAGAAATTCTCGGACCTGAGTGGTGATGGAGTTGTGAGTGGTGACGGCTGCGGGTGGACGACGGAGCAGGACTCGGAGGAAAGTTTGAAAATTTTAGGATTCATGGCTATAAATGAGAGTAGGAGAGAAAGAGAGAAAGAGTTAAATTTGAAAGAAAATTCGATGTAGAAAATAGATTGGTGATCTTTCAAAATAGGAGATTGGTGTAAAAAGTAATATGAGCATAGAAAGTAATTTGTCGTGTTTAAACGGATTTTCTCCGATTACTAATTACTACTAAAACATTGTCTTTTACTATTCTAACCTCCGCTTAATTTTTAAGCCGTCGCGTTAATTTCATGCGCCCGCCATAGCCTACCTTTCCCTATAAATACCAGGTCGCCTCCACTCTCTTCGCTGTAAAAATCTCAATGGAGCCAAGCGAAGCGCACAAGCACGGTAAGTTCGCTCCCTCCCTTATTAATTCTTTATTGTCCCTTCTCTAGTTTGTCACTTTTTTAGTATTTTTTGGATCATTTCTATGATCTCGTTTTGCCCTAAAGATGCCCTAATCAATGTTGTATTGGTTAACGTTGATCAATTTACTGTTTTCTTTGAGTGCTCCTTACTTTTTAATGTTCTTGTAGAGAGATAAACAAACAAGAAGAGAGGGGACGATGAAGCCCTAATTCAATTATGAGTACTAAAAATGTCACCTTTCTGTTGAATACCCTAATCTAGGGCTTTGAAGTACTTAAGTCTTCTCTAGTCTGTCTTTTTTTCTTAGTATTTTCTCGATCAATTCCATAATCTCCTTTTGCTCTAATTTCTAGCCTAATCTATGTTGTAATTTTGATTAATGTTGATCAGTTTACTGTTTTCTTTGATTACTACCTAACTTTTTTGTTTCTGTAGAGAGAGAAACAAACAAGAAGAGGGGACAACAGAAACCCTAATTGCGGAGCCAATTATGAGCACTAAAAATTCACTTAATCTCTCTATTGAATACAATTAATCTAGGGTTTTGGAGCACTTAAGTTTATCCTTTTTCCTAGTATTTTCTCGATCAATTCCGTAACATTTTTTCTCTAATTTTTGGCCTAATCAATGTTGTATTGATTAATCTTGATCAATTTACTGTTTTCTTTGATTATTATTTACATTATATGGTTTTTAGAGAGAGAAACAAACAAGATGAGGGGACGATGAAACCCTAATTGTGGAGCCAATTATGATTGCTAAAAATACTGCCTTTCCTCTGTTGAATGCTGTTAATCTAGGGCTTTGGATTACTTAAAGGTTCCTGTTTTATAAGTTTCTAGATTTTTAATAGGAAATTACGGTAGAAACTACCAAAAAAGTTGGTTTTTTTCTTCATAGTAATTTTTGGTCAATGATATAATTTCGTTTTGCCCTAATTAATGTTGTAAGTTTTGATTTATTTTAATGAAGTCACTCTTTTCTTCGTCTAATTTTTGTACCACATCTTTCTCCCATTCTTTCTCTATGACCTAGTCTTTTCTCAATATTTTTTCAAGTAGTTCTGTAATTTTCTTTTTATCCCTGGTTTATACTGAGAAAATACCCAGGGTTTGGGACTAGGCCTTAAAGGTAGCATCTTGAATGCTTTATACCATTAATTAGGGCAAAAGGAATTTGCTGTTCTCTTTGACTAATTCTCAATTTGAGGGAAGAAAAATCCTATTTACTGAACTTGAACTGACTATTAATGATGCTGCTTTTGCTTTTTCTGCAGGCGAAAAGTCCCTGATTACAAGAAATGTTGCCTGTAACTTGCTTTCTTGATTCCATCACCTACAGGCTCTTTTATGGTTTTTTTCCCCTGCAAATTTTGGCATTTGAGTCTCCAAGGATTTATTTTCTATGGCTTAATCCAGGGATTCAGAGTAATTAAGGGTCTCTTATTATTATTATTATTATTATTATTATTATTATTATTATTATTATTATTATTATTATTATTATTATTATTATTATTATTATTGTTGTTGTTGTTGCTGTTTTATCTTCGGAATTTGCAGTTAGTGACTCTGATTTTGTTGTGTTCACAGGGAATGGCATTCTTGTGGGAAAGAGCACAAGGTTATCGTTCTTTACCACGTACCTCTTGCTTTTCTTCTTATAAAATTGTAGGTTTTCTTTTATAGCTCTCATTTATATTTATGGTTGTTCTTGTTTGCTTGATGCATTGCTGCATTAGCAACTCTTTAGTTTGTGTTGTTCAGTTGTTTAATAGAAACCCAGTTACTTTCAGCCAACAATGGGATCTTTATATTTCGAAATGATATTGATCCTATTACTCTGTATCTTAGCATGCGGAAACTCATGTCTGGTGTAGCATGTTACCATTCTATAACTTCATCTCCAGAAGATTAGGGAGAGATTGGATTTGAACATTTTCATGTCAGTCAAACTACTATATGCAAACGGATACAGGGGGGATAAATGCATAATTCCTTGAAAGAAGAAACTCAGGTAAACTCTTTGACTCCATTTTTTATGCTTTCTTTCCCCATGCTGTGGTCACTTTACTGTTATCGCTTAATTGAGGTGCAGATATCTAGAAATTCTGTGTCATTGCCACTCTCTATTGTTATTCTATTTGATGGTATTATTTCTAGACATGCACTTTTGCTTTGTAGTCAATATATGCTAGTACTTAAGACATCTTTTGGGGCAAGTAAGCTGAGATTAGATGCTGGCATATGCCAGGTATTCGATTAGTCTATGTTGGCATGTTGGCAGGGGACGCTTGATTTATTAGATGACCTTGTGTTCTGATGTCTGATATACAGAACAACTCACTGATCATTCTTTATAGGGGTATTTACAGATTTGTCCCTTAAATCTTTATAAATTATAATTTAGTCTCCCAAATCTTCATATTTAGGATTTAGTCCTCCAAATCATCTAAGTTACTACAAGTTAGTCCCCCTCCCTAACTTCCGTTAGCCCAGTTTAATTTTTAACCTGATTTTCCTATTTTACCCCTCTTTAATTCCTTCTTCCCTCTTCCTCCTCTCTTCTCCTTCCCCCTTTCTCCTCTCTTCTCCTTTTCTTCATTCTTCCTCTTCTCTTCTCCTTCCCTCTTCCTCCTCTCTTCTCCTTCCCCCTTTCTCCTCTCTTCTCCTTTTCTTCTTTCTTCCTCTTCTCTTCTCCTTCCCTCTTCCTCCTCTCTTCTCCTTTCCTTCATTGGGTTCATTGGTTTCCCCCCTTCTTCTTCTCTTCTATCTCTCTATACTTCCATATTTTTCTTCATAGGGGTATTTAAGTCATTTCATTATTTAAAAAAGTAAAAATTTAATTCTGCCGTTTATTTGGACGGAAAAACTAACGGAGGGACTAAATTGTAGTAACTTAGAAAATTTGGGGGACTAAATCCTAAATATGAAGATTTGGGGGACTAAATCATAATTTATAAAGATTTAAGGGACAAACTTGTAAATACCCCTTCTTTATATCCTTCTTCACTGGTTGGGTTGTGAACACAATGTAGGCATAATGACAAGTTGTAAGCTTTTCAGAAGTTACTTGGTTCTGAGGCAATTGGATGATTTCTTGGTTGTCTGGAGGTTTTAGAGGCCAAGTTTGAACTTTTGATGAATGTTTAAACATATTTTTCTGTTCATGAAGAAAAATAATATGCCTACCAAGGTAAAAGCAAATTACTAACTACTTTAGACAGCTATTAAAATTGTTCAATTGGTCTCACTAAAAAATCTTCCACCCTGTTTCAAGAAGAATCCATGAGTTCACCATCCTCTCTGAGATTAATCCATGAGTTCACCAGATTTTTGTGTTTGAAGCAATTAAAAGGTGTCTTTCTTCGCAGTTTCCTTTTCTTTTTACTGTTTTTTAAGATGATATTCAGAAGAGACAAGTCTGGAATTACACTTCCACATCCTCCTCCATACACCAAAATAAATAAATAAAAAATAAAAAGGCAAAACAAGATAATGAATTTATAAATTTTATTATCTCCTGATCTTGGGCCTATTTGAAATGTGTACCCCTTAAGAAAATTTAGTTTTGTTAACTTGTTAGTTGTCCAATGTTTTAATGAGTGCTCCAAACACACCTATGGCCTTTTTCTTCCCAAAAGCTAATTTTCTTTGATGTTATGTCTTTCAAGTAATTTTTATTTTTTTCAAAGTCAATTTTATTCCTGTTACATGCGTGTGCTTAATAATCTAACTAAATATGAGAACTCGTCCTTATTGACAAACTACCAAATTGTGTGATCCTTTCTAAACAAAATATGACTGGTTTCTTTGTCAGTTTCAGTCATATTTCTTTGTCATGTTCTTTAACTAGAATGGTTATTTTATGAGGGTCTTCATACTATGTAATATGGGTAGGAGTCTTATATGCTAAGGAAATTACCATGATGATATCAAATTTGAATTTACGTTAAATTCTACCAATCTAAGATTGATAAGGAGCAACATAAAGTTAACATCATATCTATCATGTAGGCTTCATGTTATTGAGCGGAAGAAAGTTGGCATTTGATCATCACTTTCATCACGTAATGTTCTGCACACCAAAAAAAAATACTTAATTTAGATTTTGTAATATAGAATTAGTAATGTCATAAAATAGCTTTTGTTTTGCACTGGTATGTTTGGGAAGTAAAGGGAAGCTAAATCTTCTTAAAGTCTCCACAATACCTTTACACCATACAGTTCAAGAGATTTAAACAACAGGAAGAATTAGGTTCGTATGGTATATATTCCGATTGGTTTGATGCCTTCATTGATGAATGAGTTAATTTTTTCCTCCGTGCTTGGATTCAAATATGTAAAACTATTTGTGTTGTATTTCACATGTGATGTTTGAAGTAATGCATGGACCTGTCACTTAATAGCTTAAGCTCTCTCTTTCAAGTCACACATTTTGCTGCATATACCTAAAGACATTATACAAATTAACCTGCATTCAAGAAGTTTTAACTCTTTGATTGGCAATCACATACTTCTAATATGCTTAGGTATGCTACTGTGTACTATATGCTCCTTGTGCTATCAAGGGATAAGCTTTATGACTATAAAATGAGTATGTGAGAAGTCTTGAAGAATTGGCATGCAATTATAACTGATGCATGAAGTGTTATTTGATATATGCATTACATGTAAATCGTTCTACTTGGTGCTATTAGATAGCATGGGAATGAACTGTCTTCCTTGTTTATTATTATTGAGTATTTATTATGGATCTTTCGAATTTGTATTTCCAAAGGTTTAAGAAAATCTAGTAGCTTGAACGAAAGAATGAGGGATTACTTATTTGTTTGTACACTCAATATTCATTAAATCTAGTCCCCATTCATCTTCGTATCTATATCATACTAGGTTTATGCACATTCTATTGACACATTGGTTTGTTTCTAAACAATCTTAAACATGGAAGGGTTTGGATTAGGGTTGAATTTGATTTAATGGCTAAGATTATTCCTCCTACTGCGTGTATGGTTAAGATCTATTGAGGAGGATAATCTAAACTATAAAAAAAACAAAACCCATGCTTTGAAAGATGCTTTTTGAGAGACTTTTGGAAGAATGAGTCGGAGAGAAAATTGAAGGTGCTCTAAGGAGATTGTTGAAGGAAAAAAATGAGTTTTTTGAGACATCTTTCCAGCCAGTTCTTCATCATCTACAGCATTTATAATAGATGTATTTCTACACTAATCTTCATATTTGTGGAGTGCTATATCCTAGACTATGTTGTTATCACTGTTTTACGATCTTCAATCATCATCTTTCGAAGGCAGCTTTAGAAGGGTTGTAAGACCTTTTTGGTTTTGTGTTTAATTGATAGTCTTGTGGGTTTTCAAACTTTATTTTTAAAATCTTTTGATTGATTGTGTTACAATATACTCAAGCCGGGGGAGTTGAGAGATACTAGTAAAGATTATGATTTATATTTTGTGCATGTTATTTGCAGAGACGACTAGTTGATGTAGTCTAGGGCGTTGTCTAGTAATTGCTTGCTGGATTGGGTTATGATCTAGGAATGTCTATACTTTTGTTAGAAGACCCTCTTGACGAGTAGGAAAGTGGACATTGGATTTCTAAACCACTATAAATTTGTGTTCTATGTGTTGTGATTAATTTTTGTATGGTTGATTTTATATTTTTGTTGCATATAACTTTGATAATCTTTTAGTTACGGTTAAAAATTGTAGCAACCCTATTCACCATCTCTAGGCCGTTTCGATCCTAACAAGTATCGATATTAGTTGATAGGTAGTTGTCTCAGAGTTGGCAATATTAGACATTGTATCGGCAAAATAATCATGTCATCGCCAATATTATTGAATGTTGTGTATCAGGTACCTCAAAATTAGATATGATATTCACGATATCAGGTCGATCTTTATTCACATTTAATGTTCTTGACTTGGTATCAGTATGATTTCATCTTATATTTCTCTATATTGTTGTTTGAAGTGGATATGTCATGTTCGAGATTATACTTTTTCCTTTTCTAGCGTTGATTTTGGTGGCCAATCGACCATGTTCGAGACCATATTTTGGAAGTGGATTTTTGTGGTGAATCTCCTGCATTTATATCTTAGTGGTATCATAGTCCTCATTTCACTACACCTTACATTAAAAAAAAAATTAATTACTGTAAAAGGAAAAGTATAAACATACCAACAGTTTGACCATTTGGATAGTATTAAAATATTGTTTGTTCTACAAAATTTTGTGGTTCAGATGAAATTGATCATGTCTTAATAAAAATATATTAGGGGCTAGAAGACTGGCCCAATTCTTTTGACTCATGCATTTGCAGTAATTTGTTGATTATAATGTTACAGCTATAATTTTTGTAATAATTTCTACCTTAGTTCGAATGGTATTTTTTGAGTGAATAATGGGTTTGAATTATTCAATCTATTTCAGGCACAAAATGGGGTCTACAAAACATCTGAAACCACTGGCAGTTGAACTTATTTGATCCAATGAACCAGTGCCATTGATAAATAGACTAGTAATGAAGAGCAATAGAGCGAAGCCAATGTTAAAGGGAGTGGGGACTCAATGCAATACGCTTTTGTCATGAGTCCATTACCCTTTCTGTCACCAAATCGTATCCCTTGTGCAAAAGGAAAGTCCTCTCAATGTAGCTAGTTCATGAATCATGATGATGTATGCTTAAATATCACTTTATCAGGCAATCCCCAGCCTTTTATCTCTTCATTCTCTCCTCCGATCTCTTTGTTCTGTGTATGGGCTTCATGTCTCCATCATTACTCTTGTTAAGCTTCTTTTGCCACCATCCCTTGCTAGTGAGAGTGTGTCACATGGAGGTTTGGTGACCAGTCCCTGTAGACTCTTGCCTCTCTCTCAGCTCCAGCTTTCGCTTTGAATGAGGTGGCCAAATTATGTTAGATGGTGATAAAGGAGTAATTAGTTTCCTAACTCATTTTGTTGACTTCTTTTTGTTTATTATTTGCACTTTATATTCAGTAAATCACATATCACCTTTGCATTTTTATGATGATCTAAACTATAACAATGGTTTATATTTATCGTTTTCAGTGGTAAGGGATGAGCAAACAGAATCTAGCATTTTCGACCGTTGATGATAGGGGATCGACGTGTTCTCTGGTGAGTCTCACATATATTATCTGTTATCGTGTATGGTATCTGTCAGTCTTTTGTCATCCACTGGAACATGCAGGGATAACCTTCATATGAGACCACAATATGCCCATATCATTCTTTATTTATTTTTATTTTATTTTATTCATAATACCATAGTTTTTATGAAAATATGGATGAAGATTTGAGAGTTTAAGTAATTTAGGAGGTTTTTTTTGCAACTTATCCTTTTCTTTGATCATGCAAAATCTGGAACAGTTTTATCTGTCAGCTTACTCTTTCTTTTACCTTATACTGGTATCATGCATACCTGCATGCACTTGCAAACTGGAAAGGCTATCACATGAAACCTCAGCTTGAAATGAAATCATGGCATGCTTGAAATATGTACATATTATGAGATCAAGGAATAGGAAGCTTACAAATGTTTGTGCTTCAGACTTGTGACTATTCAACTGCCCCTGCCATCTTTCTTTTTAAATTTAAAATGCCAATATGCTCTTAACTTAAACAATATATTAATGAACTTAATGACCTTAGACTGAATGCAGTTAGTTCCTTTGAACTAAGAGACTATTTGAATGCATGCAATTTGTGACTTGTATCGCTATTGTAAGTAAAACTGCAGTAATAAAAGTTGTTGTAATTTGCACATGTGTTTGGATTAGGAGTTACAAGCGGCAACTAGGGTTGTAAAATTTATAAATTTCAATTTCTTATTTTGGAGCGCTATGAGATGTAATGCATTTATCAGCATTACAATTGGAGTTATAAAGGAGAGAGGAAAGTGACATGCAATTTTTTCACAATGGTTAACAATTGCAATACATGGGATGTTGGTTGCGACTGCAGTTATATAAAATATCTTAGAATAGAAGAGGCCTTTGAAAAAGTGCTATCGTAGTCATGTCCAAAGAGAAGAAAAAATTTAGTTGCATCAGCTCATGTTACAACAATGCCTTGGAAGATTAGTTTTGAAATGTTTTAGAGTGATTTGAAGTAGTCTAGTATGAAGTGTTGATAAGAATGCTTGCTTAAATGTTTTGATGTGTTTTTAAAATATCCTATAATATATGGATAATTAGTGTTTTCTAGGACTCTCTGGATTGGGAATTTTAGGAGAGTTTAGAATTTTTTATCCAAAAATATCTTCTCTCTTTCCGTTCCAACCATCTTCCTTATTCTTTTCTTTTCCAAATTGGAGTATATTTATTTATTATATGTTTGTGAAATTCATAAAAATCAATGAAAAATTAAATTTTTAAGTATAGACTTGAACATCTCAAAATCCATGTACAGAATACGCCGAATCAGATATCACCAAAATATTTCAAAACACACTATAAAAATATTCTAGAACAATGTGTTTGACATTCCAGAACAATGTGTTTGACATTCAGACACATCTAGGCGTACTAAACTATATATTCGAATAGCTTTAACAACTATCATTGATGCAGTTATAATAAAAAAACTCAACTTTGCACAATATTTAAATTTTTTTCATTACTATTTGTTAATTGCAAGATGTTTATCCTTATCCATCATGGGGGAAATTCTAAATGCGCACCACACTTGACTTAGTGAACACCACATCCTATCGTAAAGGGATGAGCAGCATAGGGGAAAACGGTGCTCACAAAGTCAAGCGCGGCGCGCATTTAGAACATCCCCCCATCGTAAAGGGATGAGCACCATAGGGGAAAATGGTGCTCACTAAGTCCAGCGTGGTGCGCATTTAGAATTCCCCCCATCAAGATGACAAGAACAGTCTCTCGCTTGCTTCCAAACGACGAAATAAACATAAGCTCAGGTCACATGGGCTGCTGCCAGATACTTCTCCAGTCCTTGATATCCCCTTTATACGAAGGCAAGGAGACAAGGCCTGTCCCCAACCTTAGCTACTTGTAGTTGACTATTCAAAAAATATTTCAACCAAACTATTCACATCACAGTGTCACATGGCCATGATAATTAGAGCTTAGCACAGACGAAAGCACAGAAACAAAAGCAAGCTATTCTACATTCAGTCAGATTTTTTGCTTATAATAACAAGCATAAACATCATGGAATTCAATAACCCACACCAACAAGGAGTACTACTTTTTGGAAGGAAAAAAAACACAACTTAAACACAAGAAGTTCTAAAATAACACTAATTACTACTTATTTTCTACATCACAGAACAACTTCCAATGTTCTCATCATTGAAGAGGTTGGCTCCGTACTCCCCATTCTCTGGCTGAACATTGTTGGCATAAGGGCTTGGATAGTAACAAGGGTAAGGGTTTGGGTAGTAGTAGCCAGTGTAGGGGGGTACTTGAGGAGCTCTATTGTACACAATCTGAGGCTGCTGCTGCTGCTGTTGCTGCTGCTGCATTGCTTGCTGCATTTGCATCATGTTTGGCTGGTTGTTGTTAAGGGCTCTGAGATTGTTCATCATCATTGCCGATGCAGCCGACGGGTTGTTCTGATAGCCTTGGAAGCTGGCCATCTGTTGTGGGTTCATCCCACCAAGCCCTTGGAGAGCTCCTAAGTTCATCATTGCAGTATTTTGGCCCATGCCAGCAGGCAGGCCAGGGTGGCCCATTTTGAGATTGGATGCACCCATTGTGGCCTTTGGGTCTGACCCAGTTGGTCCCTTGGACCCTGGCTGCACCTGGTTGTGGTTCTGACCCTGGTTAACTTTCTTGCCACCACCTGCATTCCCTCCGCCATTTGCACCACTCCCACCCCCATGGTTGCCACCACCATTCTTCTTGGCACCGGCCGCCGGATTGTTGGCCTGCTTTAAGAGGTTGAGGAATTTGATCTCATCTTCATCATCCAAATCGTCTTCATCGTCAAAGCCATACTCATCGTCATCAGAACTAAATGCCTCAAGCTGCTTGTTGTTGTGTTGGTTCTTGAAGGCCTTGAGGCCTTGAAGCAGGGCTTGGTTGGGTTGAGCCTGGCCCTTGTTGGGCGTATTATTGTTGTTGTTCTTGTTGCCATCTTTGGTGGTGGCTTGGTGGTTGTGGCTGGCTTTGGAGTTGGAGTTGTTGGTGTTGGACTTTTGAGGCCACAGCTCTGCATGTTTGCCTGATTTGGCAAGCTTCTTGATTAAGGTGGCAGAGTCCACATTTCCAGACACTGTGACCTTCTGCTGCTCTGCATCTAAACTCACTGTGTACACTCCTGATTCATAGAGAGAACCAAAGAAAGATAGAAGAAGGGTAACAAATATTGATGCTAAATTAGAAAACTTGAAGAAAGAAATATTTCATTTGTTAGATGGTAAAAGTGTTGATTAAAAAAAAAAAGAACTTAGTCTTGACAGATCAGTTGACTTGAAGAAAATTATGATAGAAGATACAAATCCTTACTTATGTTGTAACTGAAAATTGTGATTCTAGTTGAAGTTGTTGAAAGAAAATTATCCAATTTGGAGGAGTACATTGAAGACTTTCATGGAGGAAAAGAGTTAGGATGACACAAAAAAAGGCTTTCCCCCCCCAGAAAGAGAAGCTTTTTCAATGTTTTTGTTCAGAAAAAATAGGAGAAAGAAAAAGGATGTTTTGGGGGATTTAGAGAGACTCTGAGCTCTGCTCAAAGACTAGTCTTTATTGAAGTTAACTGTTGGTGTAGAAATTGGGGATCAAAAACTTAAAATAACTGGTTACATCAAGAAGAGAAGGCAATTTGAAGTAAAAAGAGTGTGAAAATAGAAGAAATTGACAGTCTGGAAGATAGTGCTTGCAACTCATTTTGAAATTCTAAAAGCTTTCCATGGAAAATCTAAGTAATTTATTAATTAATCCTCCAATTTCATGATTGCTCCCTTGCCCAGAAAAATATCTAAAACAACAAAAATAAAGAAACTAAAATTTATGACACTGGAGTCATCAGACACTGTCTGAAACTTGATTACAGTCTCAAATTCAGTCAAATTGCAGACCCATCCAGTAAAATTATTAAAAAAAATAAACATCTAGGACTGGAAAAAAGAGTTACCATCAATTTTCTGGAGGAGTTTCTTCACTTTCTGCTTGCACCCATCACAGTGTATATTCACTTTGAGGACAACAGTCTGCAACCAAGCAAGCAACAAACAAACAAACACACACGTCAAACCTTTTTAATCCACTCTTTTAACAAAAGAGGAGGAGGAGGAAGGAGAGGGAGAGAATGTGACAGACAAATAAAGTTGTAGAGATTGAGAGATGGGAGAGAGAGAAACAAGTACCTGGATCTTGAGCAGCTTAAAGTCTTCATCTTTAGTCATTTCCACTGCCTGTTGCTCCTCTGTTGATCAGATCAACCCAACAAATTTCAACTCAAAAGAACAAAAAATAATAATGAACTCACAAGACTCTCTCCTTTCTTGGGCTAGCTACTTGTTGCTCGGTGGGTTTTGTTGTTTGTGGTGTGATTTCATTAAAAACTGGGGAGAGCCTGAGGCCACATGGGGAGTGCTCTCCTCGTGTCCTCCTCAACTCTCAATATATAAACCTCTCTGCAAGCCAAGGGAGGAGCTTTGGTTTGCAACGGCCAAAACAAAATACTAACCATTCAGATTAAAAAGTAAATAAAAAAAATACTACAGTAAGAAGAGAGAGAGAGAGAGAAGGAGAGAGAAAGATGAGATTTGACCTCAAATCCAGTAAAAAGAGAGAAAATGGAGAGAGAGCAACAGGGACTTGACAGGGGGCCCTCCAACCCCCCACTTCTACGCATAGCTACTGTCCTTCATGTCTCCCTCTCCCTCTCCCTCTCTCTCTCTCGTTTCTCTCTCTTCTCACGAGATGAAAGGAATTTTTTTTCAGTAATAGTAATTGTAATAAGCTAATTGGTGATGAGATAACTCGGAGGAGAGAATGAGAATGAGAATATAACTATTTATTCCTGTTCACGAATGAACGTTGCGAGTAAGCCTTGTTCCCAAAAGCTTCTTGCCTGTTATTATTATTTTTTCCCTTTTCTAAACTTTCATTTAAAAAAATAATAATAATTGTCAAAGTTAATTCTCTTGAACAACTGCTTGCATTGAGTCTGAAGTCTTATCTGATGAAAGGAAGAAATGATACCAAAGAGCTACCCCCATTTTTTTATTACTAAACACTTCAAATACTTTGCGCAGATAGTTCACGTTTAGGCCAAATTTGAGCACAGAGTTTATGAAAATCCTGATTTTACTTAAGTTTAACACGGTTAGTGTTTGTTTATATGCAAACTCTAGTTTTAAAACTGGAGTTTCACTTAAATTAGGTATGTTTGGGTACAATATTTCAAAATGAGGAGATATGAAACTTTAAAATTAGATTTGGAGTTTTGATTTTGGAGTTTTGAATGGTTTTAAACTCTACAAATTCGAAGTTTACGAACTCTATTTTAGGTATCCAAATGGGATAGTTTTAAAATTAGATTTTTATTTTAATATTATACAAAACTTTAGTGTTATTATGTTTGCCTTATGGGTTCGGAAAATAGAATCTAGTGCTCACTAAAATTATTGCTTTCCAATTTTTTGTTTTTTATAGAAGAGATATAAGGATTTGATGATATTAGATTTTTATTTTTATTTTTCTTGATTTCCATTGTTTGTTTAATAAGTTTGGAGTTATGGAAAAGGATATGAATTGGAATAATACGTTTTAAATATAATTTCAAAAGCAAAAGAATATCTAAAACATTATTAACAATAATTAATTATATTCTAGTTTTTCCCTTCAGTAACTTTTCTCTATTTCAAATCTAGGAATCAAATACTAATTAAATTTGATAGATTTTGTAAAAAACATGGATTATATGCTCCAAATCCATCCCAAAATCACGAAACAGACAGTCCACAAAGTGAAACCTTATATCAAACTAGGTCTTAGCAGCGAGAAGTGAAATTTGTGAAATATCCCCATAGGTTAGGACCAGCATGATAGGTGAAAACAGGTTAGAATGGGGGACTACAAAGAAAATGTTTGGTGTTTGACCAAGATTATTGCTTGTTTTACTATTTTTTTCCGCATCAAACTCATACACATGCATATTTTTAGATAATATTATCCAATCACTTGAACCAAAACTCATTAACACTTGTTTTACCGTTAATTCTTGTATTCAAAGTATCCTTTTTACTTTTTGCCTCTCAAATACAGAGGATATGTCCTCTCTCTCTCTCTCTCAATAAATTAGTGATGAGAGAATGCGTAGGAGAGAAGGACAACGAGAATGTATATAGCTAGCCTTGTTCTAAGAAACTTCTTCTGGGATTAATTAAGGCTTTAATAACGTTTATTGAGCTTTAATCCGAGTTAGGAATGTTCAGATGTGCACGTAGGGAACAGCTCATGCGTGAAGGGACTGAGCTTTCTTTTGACTTAACCACACGCTTCAAGCTATAGATAATTAATAATTAATAACTACTATAATTAATACATACAAGTGATTTGACTATATTCAAGTTGGACTCTATTATTATGCCGCTACTAGTGAAAGCCAAACGAGCCTTGTCACGATTGCGAGAGCTTTCAATTCTCAGTAATGATTTAATTTGGATAATATTTCAAAAAATATTTGTGTGTAAGTTTGATTAATAGAAAAAAAAAAAATTACATAATCTCCTTGGAAAGTCGTCATATTGAGAAACAAGTTGTGGTTTACAATAGCGAAAAAAATAGCAATAATAATATAAGGCTAGAGTAGAAAAAACCTATATGAAAAATAATATTTTTTAAGAACCTCTATGATTTTTTTTTATTATGTAAATTCTCACTTTCAAATATCATCAAAACTCCAAACAGTGTTAACAAAATAAGTAATAGATTATTTTTAAATTGCAGTAAATTTTCAATTCTGACATTTCTAAATACTTGCTTTCTTATTTATTATATTTTACTACCAATGAGTGGTATTAACTATTGTTGTTGGTCTCATTTGCTTTTGGATCAAACCATCGTGTAAACCATCTTCATCCCTTTTTCCTGCCACATTAGCAATTTTTATCTGCTTACGAATATATAAACCAAATAGTAAATTTGGTAGAAAAGCGTAGATTTCTATCAATAAATAGTAAATTCACGAAACAAACAATCCCTAAACAAATTACTACCCTGAGTCCAAATGCAATAATTTCTTTCAGATTTTTTATTGCATCTCGATCCAACCCAACAGTGTTTACTGATTCCAATAATGATTTTCTTTTTTTTTTCATTTGATTCGGGTTCGTATTTTACATTATAATTCAGATTCTAGTTAACCAGTATTATTACAATACGACATAAACAGGGCAGATTTGATGCGGATATGAGTTTACCGTTTTTGTATTTTTTTTTCTTTTCTATGATACAAATATAATTACAGATATCGTTTGGATACTAAATTTTTATTTATAGTTGACAAAAATCAATACCAGTTCAACTCAATTCGAATATCAATTTGATATTTTTAATTATGATAATAATTCTAAAGGAAAATCAAGTCTTATGTTTTCACCATCAAAATATGATTTATAATGTGTTACGAAATATTATATTATTATTAATAGTCATGTATTCAAATATTATTGCATATTCAGTTATTTATTCATATATGTCGGATACAATAAGCCTATATATATATATATATAACGGAAAAATCACCGACAGTGAAAGAAGTTTCTCCACTAGCATTTAGGTGATCCAATGAAATAATAACACGTGGTGCCATTAAAAATAACAAATAAAAAAACTATTTTAACTGATTTTTGAGTAGTGCCACGTGCAATTGTTTCATTGGGCCACTAAGAGCTAATGAATGAACTCCCTCCAATAAATTTCCCGTTATATATATATATATATATATATATATATATATATATATATATAAAATACTGTAACAGATACCGATATGTATATTTATCAAAATAGCTATATGTATCTAGATACATAATTTATTTGTATTTGTTTGTAGATTAGTAACCGCCCAATCAACCCCAATTTCTCGCTGCACTACG
The DNA here is from genome assembly GCA_036321105.1 of Dracaena cambodiana. Taxonomy (NCBI): domain Eukaryota; kingdom Viridiplantae; phylum Streptophyta; class Magnoliopsida; order Asparagales; family Asparagaceae; genus Dracaena; species Dracaena cambodiana. Next base: position 73,739,896 of record JAYEPQ010000003.1, on the reverse strand, counting down.
CGATAATATCTAACGAACCAAGCCCAAAAACCCGCGTCTCATTGACTGAAGTCGAGACGCACGTTTCGAAGCCCGCGGAGCACGAGAAACGGGCAGCATTTCGAGGGCGAGGGGGGGCCTGAATTTTTTACCGCATCGTTTTCACCGTCCCGAATATGCAATTTTGTGAAATGGCCAGGGGGCTTGACGCAAAAAGCGCTGTGGACTTCCGCTGCGCAACTTTTTGGTCGCACGCAAAAAAACGCGCTCCCCTCCGCCTGCCATCATTACTCTCTGTCACCCGCTCTGCATGCGGTCTCCCTACATTTAATGCCCCGTCCTCGCTGGAACTGGGCACAGACTTAGTAGTTATATACGAGCATGCCACTGCCTTCGTTGGTAGCGGTCGACCGCGTCGGCCTGCTGCGGCAGGCCGCAGGGTGAGGACGTGCGAGAGTGCGCGCCTCGAGAAGGAGAATAGGATTGGGATCTCGAGGAGTAAAGATTCATCCAGCGGCTGAGATTTTATGGAGAGACATCTGACGGTTATGATTCATGTAGACAGGATTTTTCCAAAAATGTCAGGAGCATCATCAATGTGTAAGAGATTTTATCAGAACTTAATTTAGAGAATATTTCAATAAAAATATATGTGTAAATTTGACTAAGATAGTAATCTAATTGTTCTTGTACATACTTAGTATATAATTTAGAAACTTAAATTGATAAATAGAGGTTTCAAGTTTATATTTAAATCTATAAAAAAAAATTAACTTATTTGATATGAAACTATAATCACATGTGAATTCCTAACGTGGTATATTATTGACGGTTCCTACTAAAGACTAGGATATTGTGTTTTTTTTCCAAAAAAAAAATCATAGGCGATTAGTAAATGCTCAAATAGCAAATATAAATTATGTATATAAAAATCTTTCACTTCTTATTCTTATATGTCTGCATGTGCCAAAAGAAAATAAGATATATTTTTATAAGTTTGATGGTGCTATTAATTTCTCTCCTACGGTCCTTCATGTATGAGATAACATTGTTTTTTTTTTTTTTTTTTCCTCCCTCCTCTCACAATTTGCCTTTGTTTTTCCTTTTTTTATAACACTTCAACATTCCAACTACAATGTATTCGCGCCTATAGAAAAAAAAATAAGGAGAAAAGTATTCATGGACAGAGAAAAAAATTATATCTATTCACTATTTGTGCTTGTGTTACTATCTTTATGTATCTTGAGTGTCTATGTTAGTGCACTATTAGACATTTTATTTATACTTTTATACACATCGGGGAAGAGAGAAACTAGAAAACAAATTTATATAACTCTTTTAAATTTATGCTAAGATTGAGAATGGGATACATGAATGGTCATATTTATTCAAAATTGTAAATAAAAAAAAATTAATTCAAATTTTTTTAGTACGACAGATAAAAAATTAACTTTTAGACATGTACATTTTCATTTCTAATTGATACTTTCTTATAACGTCGTAACTTTCTCTCTCATGATAATTGGTTGATGTCCAAGATTTAACCTAGCTAGAGTGCATGCTGGTTTCAGCATGTTAAAAATAACTTATGATTTACCTAACAAAATTAAGGCGAACTAAAGAAAAAGTGATTGATTTGCTTAAGGACCACACTAGTAGGGATCATGCTTGCCTTGCTATTGTACTTCATTTTGGATATATATATATATATATATATTACCACATATAGGATACCTATATAGAGTGTCACGATCACTACTTACACCAACATATCATCATAGAAAATGATAGTAGGGTTCCCTACAAATTAATAGAAATGATGAATCGTTTAAGAATAGTTCATGGTTTTTGGCGATATACATTAGGTGGGTCATGCAAAGCGAATAATTCTATTAAATGTTAAATAATTGGACCTCACATTCTTGTATTTCAATAATAGAATATAATGACGATAAGGACACTTGTTTTAGATGTTTAACAATCCGTCTAACTCTGTTGTTGCTGATGATATTCTCATTGATTGGGATTATATATCTTTCTATATCAATGAACAATAGTGATGAGGAGATAGTGTTAGAAGATTTTGCTTGCTTGCTTGCATTCAAAGGTGCAAAGAGAATATTATCGTTTTCAATGGACTATAAATTGTTACATTCTACTAGAAGATGAAGATGTGAATTAGGTTAACCTACACTTAATTAACATTTCATCTAATTGATTTATTTGCTAGACCTAATGTTTGTTTGGCTTCAACATGTTCCATCCGATGTTGACTCTCTCTTCTAACCAGTAAGGAGTCCAACATCACAAGCTACAGGAGTTAAGTGGATTGGGTAAACCCTAGGTTTGACCCTAGCTAGCTAGCTATTGAAATTATCATTTGAATTCCTTATAGAGGACCATTTTGTGAATTCGTTTTCTTTTCTTCGCAAGCATCCCAAAATGCAATCTCAACCGTCTATTAAATCAAATCAGTATGTAATTAAAATATTTCCTAACATAAATAATCTGAATTAATTAAAGGTATTTAAGAAATACAGAGCGATTAGTCCATGGGATTAATCAGTTGTTTTCATGTTTTTTTGATTATGGGTTCTTTTCTTTTAAGCAAAATATTTGATTACAGAGCATGAGATGAGACACAAGAGATGATGACAATTATTGGAATTGCAACTGCTTTATTATTATTACTCTCACTCCTAGAAAGGCTCTCTCACTAAAATTACTGATACAGTCTTTAGCACTCCTTAGCATGATCATGTCGTATATCATGCCTTTATGTGCAAGCCTAGTTCCTGTCAAGGTGACAAAGAGCCTTCACCAACCAATGCAAATGTCTCAAGGGACTCAAACTCAAGATTATGGCTTTATATATATATATAAAGAGAGATATTACTATAGTTGAGCCCGGTTAGTTTAAAAAATTTTACCTGAGTTAGTAGGAAAAATATAGTAATATAATGATTTTTCTAAAAATTTTTCTAAAAAATAAGATCTCTACCTTCTTAACTTTTTTAAAATTAAATTTCATGAATTTTGAAATTCATTTACCCTTTTATCAAGTAGATACAAAATGTTCTATTTATTAAAAATTGTTAATTTTGTATCAACTCGATGGACAACCAAATCAAAACTAAAATATAAGAAATTGGGAATAAGTGAACCCTAAGAGATCAATATCATAATCTAATAGAAAGTTCTAAAAAAATAATATTGGAGATAGTGAAAATGAACTACAATTCTTATATCTTATGTAAGTTGTCAGCTTATTTTCATTTTTTCCATATATATACATACATACATATATATATATATATATATATATATATATATATATATATATATATATATATATATATATATATATATATATATATATCTGAGATTACTGTAGATGAGCTGTCAGTTCAGGAAAAGTTACGTGAGCTAGCGGCAAAACAATAATAATCCAATGATTTTTCTTCAATTTTTTTTTTATAATTACTATCTCTACATACTTAACTTCTTTCAAATTAAATTTCATAAATTTTACAGTTAATTTACCATTTTATCAAGTGTATACAAAATGTTTTATTAATTGAAAACTATTAATTTTATGTTAAGTTGATGGAGGACCAAATCGAAACTAAAACTGAAGAAATTAGATATGAATGAACCCTAAAGGGTCGAGATCATAATTCAAAAGGAATTTAAAAAAAAAAAATTATTTGAGATAGTGGAAATGAATTGTAGCTCAGGTAACTTGCATGAGCTGTCAGCTCATTTCTATCTCTCTCTCTCTCTCTCTCTCTCTCTCTATATATATATATATATATATATATATATATATATATGACCCCTTTTGATGATCTCCTTTTTCATTATTGTAGCCAAAATAAATAAATATAAATGAGCTTTTGTCTCTGGTGATATTATCCCTCTCTAATTTATAAAAGCATTATAAATTTAACTCCTGTTGAAGACTTCCTCATAATAATGTTGTAAAAAAAAAAAATGTAAATATAAGTTTGACTAGAAAAAAAAAACAACATAAATAAATAAATTAAAACTAAGTTCAAGTTGCTTCCAAAGACATAAAATAAACATATTTAATTAGCAAAAGGATAGATAAATTTAATAATGGGATATCCAAATTATGTAACTCAACATTTTTTGTGAGAAATTTTTCAACACCATGCCCATTAATGTACCAATAAAAAGGAATATATATATATATATATATATATATATATATATATATATATATATAAAAGTCTCCCTATGCTGGTGCTAGAACTTTCCCTTTTGGTGTCATTTATATGTATGGACCCAACATTAATATTTCTTCTGACACCGTCCTTACTTTATTATTCTACTGAATTTACAGTAAGAGAAGATATTACTATAACTCGTTATCTTTTATTTCCCAACATTATTGTCCTTATGTCGCATTTTTAGTTTGTAAGGCATATGACATAAGAGGAAAGTTACATTGCAGATGTAAGTAGTGAATGGATAATGCCATTACTTTCTCTCTCTCTCTCTCTCTTATGAAGTTGGGTGAGAATTCACGTCAATTCTGAACCCACTGTATTAAAAAAATTAAATTAAAAATATTTTTTTTTTATTTTTCTAATTTAAAATTTTAAACCTGATAGTTGAAAGAATGATGTTTGGATTCGTCAATTCTTATACTTGTGTGTAATATAGACATTGATAATATTCTTTGTTTTTTCCTCTTAGATGACCATTTTCCTATTGAAAAAGTTCAATGCTATCATAATATGTGTAAAAAATTTATATGATAATGTAAAGCGATTACAATTGTACCTATTTTTTCTGTAAGTGGTGTTTTTTGCTATTTGGTTCCAGTTGCAGTTGTAAAAATTTGCACATGTAATTATAACCGCTTATGCACTTGAATTAATTTTATTTTTCTGTAAGTGGTACTTTTCACTGTTGAGTTAGAGTTGTAAAAAAAAGTGCACGAGAGACTTTTTCTTTCCCTTTTATTATAAACAGCGATTATATTATTAATAAATAAGGTATTTCACAGACTTTTCTAAATAACAAAAATTTAATATCTAAATATTTTTGCAACTCTAGTTTCCACGCGCAACTTTCTATCGTAAAATACAATAATATAAGTTGTTTCAATTTTTATTATTATAGTTTCGATTGTAGTAATATAAGTTACGACCTGTAATATCACTTGAAAGTAATTAAACAACCCCGGAAGATCAATTAGGCCAGCACATGAAGAAACTACTCCTCTCTTGATTTGCTCAGTTTAATTAACGTTAAAAAAAAAAAAAAAAAAAAAAAAAAAAAGAAAGAAGAAGAAGAAGTTCAAACCTCTCATTGGCCATTGAACTCACGTGTTTAGGCTAACAAGGCACGTACATGAACGATAACCAAAAAACATCAAAGCATGAGATTTTATTTATTTATTTATTTCCCTTAAATATTTATTTTTTAAAACACTTGAATTAATTTGACTTGAATAGCAACAAAAGAGTGCCAACTGCACTGAGCGAAGCTATTATTCTTTTTTCTCTCGAGTAGAAGACAAGGCCCATGGTCTCTATCAAGCACCTAACTTGGCTAATAATGGATCACTTTCATGAAAGTGGATTGGACATAGATAGATAGAGCCCTATATTTGAAAAAATTTTGTCTATTGACAGAGATTGTTCTTCAATAGTAGTTGGAGTAGGAGAGTTGAGTTAATTCATCACTCATCAGTGGGGTTGTGTGCTTTCCTTTTCTCTATGTGTGGCCCAAAAAAGTTTGTGGATTTTTAATGAATTGTCATCAATATTGGCCCACTATGAGCTTTGTAGTACTATTTGTGTTGAATTGTGATCAACCTTGGCCCACTATGAGCTTTGTGGTACATTTTGTAATGAATTGTGATCAACCTTGGCCCACTATGGGATTTCTAATGAATCGTGATCAACCTTGGCCCACTATGGGATTTGGAGTACAGTTTGCTAATAGTTTGCTGTGTTGTGTTGTGTTGCAGTGGAGTTTTACTTGGACACTCAAAACTCTTGGCTAGTGAGGTTCCCACTTAGACACAATTCAAGGTACCACATTGCTAGGATAGGATAATTTAATGAATTTTTTTTTTTTTTTTTTTCCTTTCTCAAAAAGAATTGGATGATGTGAGAGCAAGATCAGCTTAGCAATAGCTTGATAAGATTATTAAAAAATATTGAAATGTTGATCATTAGAAGTTAAATTATAATATTTAATTACTTTCATTAACAATTAAAATATTTAATAATATTACATATTATGATGGAATATAGATCTTTTCTTAGTCATTCTGAGATATCTCGTCAGTGACGGAACTGTGTGAGAACTATTTGGTCTAATGAAGTCACTAATGATAATTGATCTGATCAATCAATTAACATTTACATCATACTATTATTTTCATGCTAGTGAAATTTTTTCTTCGAGAGTGCATTTTTTGTTCTAAGAGAAACGTAGGTTCATTTTTTCTGAGAGAAAAAAATTTATTCTGAGAGTGTCACGGTCTTATTTTTATCCTAGAGAAAATTTGTTTTCTTATTCGAGGTAAAAAAAGAAAATTTCATCCAGGAGCGCTACTTGGAGGGAGAGGAAAAAATGCCATCATGTTAGGGTGTTGAAATGACGAAGTCATCGAGATTGAGAATCAACCGGTTATTTATCTCTACTTTAGATCTCTCTCAAATTTGATATTATTGTTTATTTCATTTCTTAAAATTGGATTGACAAGTTACTTAAATGGTATATCAGAATTATTGTCCATGTATTATCGTCTTTTACTTGTCTGATGAAATTTGCAAGTGAAATTTAAAGTTAAATATCAAATAGATAACTAGTTTTTTTAAAAACAAATAGATAAGTAGATGCCTCTTATTTACAAAATCATAAATATTTTATAAATTACAAAGCCAATCAAATAACTAAGACTTAACATTTAATTTTAAATTTTTACACTTTTCCTTACTAATAATAAAAAATGGATATTTTTTAAACTTATAAATTATAATATGTTTTTATAATACAAGTTGAAATTTTTATTATTGGTCTCTTCCATTTTAGAATCCTAGTTCTATCCCTGTATTTCAGAATATCACAGGAATATCTTTCCGTCTAAGCTATTATCGGAAAAGAGAAGTCATTCTATGCTTAAATTCAGAGAAAG